>JAGKTI010016510.1:0-19380 GCA_018397915.1 Birgus latro
ACAGGATACAAAATATGCAACACAGAAATTCTGGGGAAAAAAAAAAACTAATAATATGCTATCTTTAATTAGCCATCATGAACATGTTAATACCATGCAAACTTAAAACAATGCTAACTTATAATAATGCACAAAACAAAAGCAGTCTGCCCAATCTGCAGCCGCCCAGCAACCAAAAACAGCGATACGTACTCTTTTCCTACTCACTTTGGTGGAATGTGAGAGTGGTGCCACCTTAAGCCAAGACGCAGTGGCTGCGGCAGCAGTGGCAGCGCTGCTGCCAGACAGTTGATGGTTGGAAAAGAGTGGGGCAAAGGCTGGACGCTGTGCTCTCTGGGCACTCACCTCAGCCAGCACACTACCAGAGAAGTCTTGCATCTCATACCTGAAAAAGATTTTAGATCTCTGTATCTGAGTGACTTCATGAGATGTGCTGGTGCATGGAGAAACCTAAACTGTACTGATGAATGAGTTTAAGTGATCCAGTGCAGTAACAGAAATGATACGTAAATGTGCAAAGCAACTGGAGAGCAGAGTGGCTCAAGGAAGACATGTAGCTGGATGAGAATCTTGATACAATGCAGAGGTCTGAGTATAGAAGCTGTCAAAGCATTGCATGAAGGAGTGTTACTGCCAAAGGCAACTTATGGGTGTGAAATTTTGGCATGCACTGAGGTGCAAATTCAAGAATTAAGAAAATGTGGTATTAAGGAAGTGTATGGATAAGTAAAAGGCCAATTCACAAAAGATGCAGAGGAAACACGTGCGACGACCTATTGTTTAAAAAACTACACATAAACTCCTTGGTTATGTCTCAACCCTTCCATCAAATTTGGTTAAAATTGGATAACAACTGCCTGGGCCACTTTTCATACAGGTGCACACACACACACACACACACACTCTAACTCATTTCACAATATTCAACCAGCACTAAATTATCACTTCCCTTCAAACCACACAGATCTTTTGCCTTTTACTAAAAAAAAAATAATAATAATAATAATAAAATAAAATAAACCCTCCATTTCCAGCTTATTTTCTCTCCAGCATTATGTGCCACCCCAGACTACACCTTTACATTTTTTTTAAATGGAAATACGGAAAAATTGGTGTTTTTATACTTGAATATTACAGTACAGTACTCCTTTTTAGGAAAAGAATGAAACCAACTGCAAGTTTGTAGCTTAATTATGCTTCTTTGGGCTACCAATCTGCATCTCTACAGTGCTTTTGGCCATTTTCATTGATGTATCACAAAGCCCATAATGATTGTTTTGTTATTCAATGGATGTTGTTCAATTTGATGTATAGTTTCTACTAAATATGATGACATCAGATACATCCATCCATCCATCATCCAATCCTACGTCGCCCCACAGAGAAGCGTACAAGCCCAGGGCTAGGCAAGTTGGTCCTGACATTTAAGATGAGAGTGACCAGCCTCACTCATCCCTGAGTGGCATTACGTGACCAATAAACCCCAACAATCCCTTGGATATAAACCTTCACCGAGTGCAGGTTGGATGTTGCCAAGTGATAATCAGCCAATTCCGGGTGTATGGCACTATCAATTACCTTATTTTTTATATATATATATTATTTTGTATAAGAATAGAGCATAGGGCTCATTTCAATGGATGAAAACAATGGAAAAATCCAGGGAAGATTTACTTAGCGCAGAGCGGCTGAGCAGACGACACAAGAGGGTAATGGAGGGGAGGTAGGGAGGGGAGTCTAGAATGGGAGAAAATGGCTAAATTGTCAACAACGGATGGGAGTACTGATGACATTAGCAGCACTAACTATTGTTGGACATTGGCAGTGCTGATAGATGATACAAGTCACAACCTGAAAGCCCAGGGGAATTAAAAATAAGAGTCACTCAAGTGACGCCCCGCGGTATGATCCACTGCACCCGATCGTCACGAAAGTGACAACCCGCGGTTAAGGGGTTAATGTTTCCCCTCCCCAAGCTAATTTTTAATTGCAGATTTGTACTATACTTCATTTCAATGCACAGATTGGCAAATATTTTTTTTACCTCATCCAAATCACTTCCATTGGGACAGCAACCAGCCAACCTACATGGTAACAGTCAGCATCCAAATATACCTTAAATAATGTAAGTCTCTACACATTCCATACAATGCGTATGCTCTTGAGCATTATCCCATCACTATGTCACCCCACAGTGATGAAACAGGAGAGGTGCCAAGAGAGAGCCAGCACTCTGGTTTAGAGGGCTGCACAGAAGACAGCTCCAGACTCCCAGCTGGGATGACTTCCCGCCTTTCCCATGGTGCAGTAGTGCCACATATTCTGCCACATTGCCCCTACCAGTTCACTTGAGAGACAGCATAACATGAACCTGCATCTCCAAATTTCAAAGGCACTCTGCCACAAAGTTCACGAATATATTAGCACTGAAACACAATCATGCCAGTGCCCCTTAATGTAACCTTTTTTTCTCAATAATGGTGGATGTGTAATCATGCCTACATCCCAAAACATGTTTATTATGGCATGGATATTTACTGTATAGCCTACATCCCAAAACATGTTTATTATGGCATGGATATTTAATGTATACATATATTAAGCATCCCACATCCTGCAAAATAAGAAAACTGGGAAACCTTTAATTCCCAGCTTACCAGATTAGGACTCAAGTAATTGTACTACACACTTCTTCATTAAGAGCATTGTGTTTGCTCAACCACTAAAAAGAAAGTTACCTTCTTTCAAAAACCTCAATGTTCAAGTTGAGGAATTCTCTCTTAGCCTTCTCTCTCCTCTTGACCATCTCTAGCAAGGTAACTGCTCGGGACAGGTCTCGCCGCAGCTTCAGCATCTTCTCATAGCTGGATTCATCATTCTTACGATTCTTTCTCGTCTGCATCTTCTCTGTTCTTTTTCTAAATGCCACATATGGATCACTGGAATTAGAACCAGACCCCTTCTCTGTTTTCACCTGTAAAAAAACACTATAGTTATTACCATAATTTCAACATTAATTTTCATGTAAGAAATGGGGTAAGGTAAGATCTAGAAAACAAACACACAAATGTAGATGTATCAACAAAAATATCCCCAGTAATATGGGCCACACAAATACAGTATTCACATATATAATTCAATTCCACAAATTCTTGGATCCAACTCTGTATTTGTAGGTGTACTCCATGTACACATAAAATAGTGTTTCTGTCAATTACCAAGCAAAAAATTATCAACTCTTGTCAGGCGCATCTCATAAAAACGGCACACACCAATTTCAAAGTCTTGCCAATATCTTAGGTTCCTCAACGTCCATACCTCAATTTCTCAATCACTCTTTGCCATATCCATTTATTTTCCTGGTCTGCCATGTCTTCTCTCATCTTTGAACTTACAAACATATATCCCTTTTCATTACTGTATTTACAGTAGATCCTTTTATCTGCAGATTCTGCATCAGTGGATTTAAGCTTCCACGGATCAAACTTAATTTAATAATGTGCTATACACTGTAACTTAATTTGAAACTGGCACGCAACGCACACTTCTTTTGTCACTACAGTTAGCATACCCACACCCACAGGCATTCCTACCACTTTGAGTCTTATAGGAAACACCAGTCGGTTCGGTACTTACACCGTTGTCGCCCTTCTTGTGTTTATAACTCTACTGTACTTTCATTGTGTAAGTGAAAAATGGCTCCCAAGAAACAACTAAAGAATAAAAGCAATCCTTCTAAGCCAAAGAGAGAGCATAAGGTGTTTTCACTGGCAGAGAAAATAAAGATTTTAGATATGCTGAAAAGTGGAATATTGTTGGCTGAAGTCGGGTCAGACTGGACTTACAGCTTACCTATAGTGCCACCACACATATTGCCTTACCACATTGGCAATAGCAATCATCACAGTCAACAGCAATCGTCATCACTGTACGAAGGTTATGAAGAGAACACACAAGTCTTTTGGTGAATGTTAATATGTAGCTATTTGTAATATTTTAAAATATGTCTTTCTTTTTTCAGGGATGTGCTTAGCTTATGTGGAAATAATATGCCATTTTGTGATGATGAGCATCCGCAGAATTTGCCTTCCGCTGAGGTCTCTGGAATCTAACCCCGGCGGATAAAAAGGGTCTACTGTATGTCCAATCTTTCTTTCCACGACAATATCATCTCAGCACACAAATATTTACTTCACATCTTTAAAAAATTTCTCTTTCTTGTTCAATCCAAGCAAAATCCATATACATTCTTAAACTGGAAGAGTTTTGTTGTTTGGGGGACGTGTTATATGCCGGAGGTGGGGCTGGAGCAAGCAGCTCTGTGGCTTGGGTAAGGAGTGGTTGGGAAAAGTTCAGGGAGCTGTTGCCTCTCCTAACAATGAAAAGGCTGCTGATTCTGTGCTAAGAGATCTTTGTATGTGGCATGTGATAGGAGTGTAACGTTGCATGTTAATGAGACTTGGGCAGAAAAGGAAGAGGATATTTGCAGGCTAAAATGTACAGAAATGACAATGATCAGATGGATGTACAATGCACCCAAGGGCCTGGGGAGAAGGCTGGAATTACAACTGAAGGGATGAGTGGAAGGATGGGACTGGAGTGTATTGGTGCTTTGATAAGGAGGGGCAGATCGAGATGGTTTAGAAAGTTGAGAGGATGGAGGATGACAATTGGGTGTGGAAGAGGACAAGTGTGAATGCTGGAGGAGGGCTGAGAGAGGCAGACCTAAAAAGACCTAGGACAAGGACATATAACGTGACCTCAGGGATAAGGGACTGCAGAGGGAGGCTGTCAGAGATCAAGCAGCATGGAAAGCCACCATTAGGTAACCACAGCCAACACACGAAGGCATGATGGAACATTTATGAACGATATGACTTTCAACGTTCATTCTTGATTCTTCATACTAACACCATGCCAAAGTCTCACACTGATAAATTAATACGGGCACAAACACACCTATATGCCACCCACTCGCAACTTCCATTATTAACCTTCAGGTCTGCCTGTGCAGTCCCTTATCCCTGAGGTCACACTATATGTAATCAGGGATAAGGGACTGCACAAGGAGACTGTCAGAGATCAAGCAGCATGGAAAGCCACCATTAGGTGACCACAGCCAACACACGTAAGCATGATGGAACCTTTATGAACGATATGACTTTCAACGTTCATTCTTGATTCTTCATACTAACACCATGCCAAAGTCTCACACTGATAAATTAATATGGGCACCAACACACCTATATGCCACCCACTCACAACCTCCACTATTAACCTTCAGGTCTGCCTGGTTTTATACAGCAAATATGGTACCATCAACAAAAAAGGATTATTAATACAGTACTTATACTGCTGCACACAGCTGCCAGAAAGAGTTCCTTTCAGAGATGCTTATACCATGATGCTTTGGGGACATCAATAATGATGCAGTAACTTATTACACAAGGACTCATTAGTCAGAAACAGTTCACTTGCCTAAAATGTGTTACTTTTTTTAATGCACTGTCCAGAAGGTGAATTAGGATGGGCAGAACCCTTCAAAAATGATTGTGTTCCAATCCATCATCCATCTATGCAAAGATTGACATTCTAACCTTTAGCTACGGCTTATGGTAGAAAGTAACAGGGAGCTGTGGGCTAAGTATCAAACGGTAACTAAGAAGGAAATCATTGTTTCCATTAATATCTGCTGATTTTATTAACCCGACCCGTACCCATGTACCCATGACGTATGATGCACGTCGCAACTTTCTTTCATACTCAGTCCTCATGACGTGCATCGTACGTTTTGCAACTGAAAGGCCCGTCGTTTGCACATTTTTCAAGTTTCGTGGGAGATTTTTGGTAGGCATATGTGGGAGACCTTCCACTACCCGCCACCAGGCGGCAACACTGCCTGACCCTGGGTAACCCCCCCTCCCCCCAACATGCCATTTTCTCAGGAACACACCTGTTAGCAGTGACCTGGCCAGTAAAGACATGTAGCACCACGATCTCTCCGACAACGAAATTCAAGGTGAAAGTCATTCCTGACGTGGAGGACAAAGATTATGTGGCACCAGAGTTAGTAATGAGTAGAAGTGAGGAGGAGGTAACATTGCCAAGGTAGGTGCAGTATGATGATGTGTTTGGTGAGTGAATAACGCTTATATCGCCTATATTATTGTGTGAAAGCCAATATGCTCTTGTACGACAAATAAATTCGTACCAAATAAATAAATATCTACCTATTCTGAGTGGTTTTGGTTATTTCCCTTGCATAGAAAGCGTCTTTTATGGAGCGCAGCTTCACAGAAAGCGGTACGAGGTGAGGGGTTTCTCACCTGTTTAGGGCATTTTTAACCTCATGTAAGCACTTTCTCTCTGAATTTTCAATGTTTCTCATAAAAAGCGGAGGTTGAGGGGGGGAGTAAAAAATCTGTCAGGTTTTGGGGGTGGGTTTTGTGATAAATTAGTTGGTATGGGGCAGGTGAAACCAGTCACATACAATGCAGCATGTGGCTACAATGGAAATTGTGCATTATAGGCAAGTTGATTGTAGCCTCTATCAAAAATTTTCAAATCAATACCATTCATGCGCAGTGAAATCTAAATGTAGATTTATCATCTTATCGTTTAATGGCTAGTCTGGAATTAGGAGCCTGAAGTGAAGCTACCCAGTCCTGATATTTGAAGCCATAATGATCAGCACCCAAGTGGTATTATGGGTGCAACAAACTCCAGCCACTCCTTACAAGTCCTTTTGGGTAACATCCAGCTGCAGTTATAACCCAATGGCTCAAGAATTAATTGGTAAGAGGTACAGTAAATGGGAACCACTCAACACAACCCTGCAAATGGTTTTCTGGACTACAAGAAACCATCTGACTGACCACTCAATGAAGCCACCTGAAGATAGCATTTCATGAAGTGCATTGATGGTATGCAACTCCAGCTACTGCGTAATATGATTGGTGACAAGACAACTTCAGAACCAATAATGGTTTGCACTCAATCACAATACAGGTGGGTCTTTTTATATGCACCTTACTAGTTCCAGAACCCCTGCACAATAATCTTAATTCACAAAACTTGCATATAAAAACTTAACAAAATATTTACTTGTTGCCATTCATGACTAGCTACTCACTTTTACACTTTTCCCATTTGTAAATGGAAGAGTGTATATAAATAATGGTGAATTGCTCACCTTTGCTGATCTACACTTTTCTATTCCATTTGCCTTTCTTCAACATCTCATCATATCTCCTTTACCTCACCCTGTTCTTCCTTTCCCTCCCTGTCCTCCCTTCACAACTTCCCCATGCTCTCTGGTGGGCATCCACTTCAGCTCTGATAAAGGATAGGTGTCCCTTCAAGCTCAGGCAACACATGCACACACATACATATGTACACACACACATGCACACATTCACACACACACACACACTCATGATTACAGTTTTCCCCTTAGTCCATTATACAACCCTTATCTCTGTATCTCTTCCAGTGTTTCTCAGTCTTAGTCTATTATATTAACACAACTGTGGTGGTCTGGCTGTATGCTAGCTCCAAAAAGCATCATGGAGGAAGAAGGTGACGATATCCTAAATGAAAAAATATAGCTCGTGATGTCCCAAGGAGACTAATCTGTTACTATCTGACAGTTTACATGATACTGTAACTTGACTGACTATGAAATGTCTCAAGCCATCATCAGATCATATCCTCATGAGAACAAGTTTATCAATTTGGGGTGGAATCACTGGGCACCTTGCAACAGCCACTGCCTGTAGTGTCAGACTGTCTCAGGGAAAGTGTGCACCAATAATTCCTGCAACAAGTATACAGTATCTACATATGAAGGAAAGAAGACAACTTCAGATTTATGCCTTTCGACTACAAAAAGGTCATTAAGGCATACAATCATTTCTAGCGACGTTCCAGTCTTCCCCCAGACTAAGATACATGACTGTCAAGTTTACAATCAATGTCCCAACTAGTTATGAATAGGTCTGGTTACAGAAATACTTCTCTAACAGTACCAATGCTGGCCCAGATATCAAAAGAATTACCCTGATGTGAGACAAGTGCACTTGCAATCACACCACTATTAATCCTATTATTGAGGGTGTCAGTGGTTCACAAGAACATAGGAGGATTGTAAAGTACTGACTACTGACCTGAGGGATGAGTGGGTGTGCCAGTCTGAGCCTCTTGTTGAGCCAGTAGTCATAAACAGCGATGATGAGGTCATCATCATCCTTTAGCAGCACCTTGGCTTCCTGTAGGGTCACTGCCTTCAGCCCTGATGCCTGGATGAAAATAACCATATCAACACCACACTCTGCACTATAATTTTCAGCATATCACATACTGGGCAAACTACAAAGAAAAATTTTTATGAAAAAAAAATAATAATAATAATAAATGAAAAAAACACTTGGTCAATGTTTGAAACACAAATATCATACTAACCTTACTGAAAAGTACCAAATGTAACCTTTGCTTCCATAACAACTACCATATATTTTTGGCATATAAGATGCATTTCCCCCCCCTTAACCCCTACACCGCGGGGTTGTCGGAGGTTTTCCGTGCCATTCCCGCAGGGATATTCGCGCTCCAACTGACTTTTTAAAAATATTTACCAAAAATCAGTTATTAGTCCTAGAATATTATAATTCCATATGCATATGGCACATACCTTCAGCTTTCTCCCGAGATGTTTTTTTTTTTGTACTCGTCGACTACCGTAGGACTTGTGGAGACTTCTGGAGTTGGGTAACTAAGTCTCCACTTTACACTTCCCGACATCCCCTAATCTGAATACCACTGCCAGATATTATCACTAGAAACACTATTCAATGATTTCCAAGTAGTTTGGAATCCATACTAAAAAAAAAAAAAAAAAAACACTGTGAAAGCAATGTAAAATACGAGCACGTACGAGCCTCCCACTCCCACTAATTCGCAGCTGGTGTTCTATCATTTCTTACTCATATACCCACTCACACTTTATTATTTCTAGTACTTTATTACACTTGTATATATCTACAGTCCTTTACTGCTTCCCACACGAAGTTTAGTAGGGGTAGAGGTTACAGGGCATTTTATAATAGGCGCAAAAGCGGCAGAAATGGACGGGCGTCATTTCACCGAGAAGGACGAGAGCAAACTGGCTGTATCTGGGTAGCAAAGAGTTGAAAATGTCAGCTGCTAATGTATATGCTAAGAAATAAGTCGTAGGAAATCTAGACAATACTGTACATATAAATTAGGTAGTTCCAGGTGAATATAAATATCATTCAGGCTTCTCCCTTCCTTTCTTATATACATTTATATTACGAGAGTAGCTCATACGGCATATTTCACAGAAAAAAAGCAGGGGAAATTAGCAAACGAGTGCAGGTTGGATGTTGCTAAGTGATAATTAACCAGNTTCCAGGTGTATGGCACTATCAATTACCTTATTTTATATATATATATATATTATTTTGTATAAGAATAGGGCAAAGGGCTCATTTCAATGGATGAAAACAGTGGAAAAATCCGGGGAAGATTTACTTTGCACAGAGTGGCTGAGCAGACTTCACGAGAGAGTAATGGAGGGGAGTCTACAATGAGGAAAAATGGCTAAATTGTCAACAATGGATGGGAGTACTGATGACATTAGCAGCTCTGACTATTGCTGGACATTGGCAGTGCTGATAGATGATACAAGTCACCAGCTGAAAGCTCGGGGTAATTAAACATAACAGAGTCACTCAAGTGACGCCCCGCTGTATGATCCATTGCACCCGTCCGTCACGAAAGTGACGACCCGCAGTTAATGGGTTAAAAAATATATATACACTCTGAAGTCCCCATGCACCTTCAGAGACAAATGCCATGAGTTTAGATTGGAGCTGGCTGTGGCTCTATTTAAAACATCCACATACACAGGCATTTTTCCTATAAACTGCCTACCATTAGTTAAAAAAAAAAAAAAAAAAATTCTGTCAAAGTTAGCATAAAATGGGTGTAGATTTCATTTTCAGTGCTAGAATATGCTCTTTTACTCATTCATTTTCCATTATGTGCTTGAAATCCCACTTCAAGGGGGACCACCAGATTTACCAGATTATCAGCTTTGTCAGATCAGGCTTCCCACCAACTGATCCAGTATAGAGAGGTTCTACTGTATTTTCAATTACACATACTGTAATGCTCATTTTTGTGGTAGGTAGTGGCGACCATTATCCACTCACTTAAATGTAGTTCTGCTACTTTCTTCCTACACTTTAATCATATTTCCTCTTTTTTCAGTGCCTGCCCTCCTCTCTCCCAATTTCTCCCATCTCTCCTGTCACTTTTTATTAGTTTTCTTTCCTTTTCAGATGACTTTACAGTATACTGAGCGACAAGCCTAATGGTTTCCTGTAAGCCAAGAAATAATTTACAATGTCGGGTCACATAACCACCCCATTCGTGTTCCCTATGTGTCAACAAGTGGGTTGGTGGAGGGTTAGTGCCCCTCCCCACAAAACAGCTAACTCAATAGACAAACGGCCATCCCTTACGGGATAGATAGATACCATTTGTGCTTAATAAACTCTTAATATTTTAATATAATGCCAGATGAAATACAGTACTCAAATAATTTTAGAAGCATAAGAGCATTATACACTACAACTGATGTTGGTTTAACCAGCTTTTGTTTACAGTCATGCTTGCCACTCAGGGTCACAGACTTCCTAAAGCTAGTTTAACCAACAGACATACCTTACCAATGCAGAGTCCTCTTCTCCCTGGTTGTTTTCTATAGTATTCTAACAATTTTTATGGTAGTAAATAACTGTTTACTGATTATTTTGTTTTGCCTGTTCTTTTTATCATAATTCATACCAATTCACTCATGTTTGGCAGACTTTATAAAACCTACTTCATCCATCCACCCATTATCTAAACCTGCGATGCCCCATGAGAAGCGTACCAGCCCGGGGCTAGGCAAGTTGGTCCTGACATTTAAGATGAGAGCAACCTACCTCACTCATCTCTGAGTGACATTACGTGAGCAATAACCCCAACCACCCCTTCGATATGAACTGACACAGGCTCAATCTGGTTAGAGCACCTTAATTACCCAATAAACCACCAGGTGCCCACCTCAAATCTACCCAAATCTATAATTACAAACCCAATCTTCCATATTCATACCCTAGCCTTACCTAACCTGTCTAACCTAACAAAATATACTGAAACCTAACTCAACCAAAAATAACCAAAACTAACCAAACTTAACCTGGCCCAGTCAAAAGTAACCGTACTTAACCATAACCTACAGTAACTCAATCTAACCTAAGCTGACCAACGGTAACTTAACCAAACACTGTGAAATGGAAATCCCAATGAATTTCAATGTAATCTTCAAGGAGACATGGTACTACCTCTTAAATATTGAACTGTACTAACAAAAATCTTCACCTACTTTTGAACTGATTCTGTGACTTCGAAAATGTGTATAGAAGTGCATTTTCGAGTATGATTAGGATCCATCAACAAACAAGGACAACACGATTACATTAGATTTGCAAAAAATAGGTTACAATTATATAAGGTTAGCACAAAATACTGTAAGTTAGGATAAATTATGCAGGACTAAGTTACAAACCCTGATATGGGTAGTTTTGTGCAAAAAATAAAGATGGCATCCATCTGCCTTTGGTGCACCCCAAGGCATCCATGTTTTCAGCACGATTGGGGATTGTAAACATCATTTACCACCTTTGTTGCATTCTGTACCACTCGAAAATTATATCAGAAAAGTATGGAAAACAAACTTTAAGAATAAGAAGAAAACTGGTGAGGTCTTGCAGCTGCTTAAACTAAACTGTACTGTTACCTCAACAAGTCTACCGATAGGGGCACTGTTAGTGGCTGTTAACCAGTAACAGATTAGATATTCTCCCTTATTGTGCTTTTTTCATAACTTTCTATTAACCTAACCATGCCTATGTGTGTTTCTGGTAATAACTATAACATCATGTACCTTAGCTGGTGGATTTAAACAGCCATAAATGGGAAAATTTGAGCTGAAGCTTGGATTAGGTTGTTATAATAAATTAGGCTGGGTTAAGCTACAAATTCCTAGGTTAGGTTTGGATAAATCTGCAATGCCTCGGGAAACTTCATGTCTAAAATAGTACTGTATTCTAAGATGGTGAGTCTGTCTGTCGTCAAGAGTTTAGAGCACCACAAGATGGCATCTGTTCGTCTATGGAGTCACTGGGGAGTGTCAACATCGTATAGCACCACTGTGGCAATCACTTACTACCATATAAACATTCATCATCTAATCCAGTGTTGCCCCATGAGAAGCGTAGGAGCCCGCGGCTAGGCAAGTTGGTCCTGACATTTAAGATGAGACTGACCAGCCTCACTCATCCCTAAGTAACATTATGTGAGCAATAAATCCCAACCACCCCTTGGATATAAACCTGTACTGGCTCAATCCAACTGGAGCACCTTAGTTGCCCACTAAACTAGCATGTGCCATAATTTGGATATAAGATTACCACCCAGCAAAGTAAATGGTATCCTGGTGTACATGAAATCACTTGGCTTGTTATCCAGTATGGTCACCCACAGACGGAAAGAAGCAGAAAGAATAAAGGAAAGAAAGACAGAAGAGGAAGGATGGAAAGGAGTAAGGAGGAGAGGAAAAGGCAGGCACCTGAGAGCAGCACTACACTGAGTGAGTGGATAGTAAGCACCCCCACCAACCAATAACCACAAAAATAACCAGAAAAATATGGGAAACACTCTTCAAAAGAAGTGAACTGGTATGATCTTTCTGTTGCTTACACTAAACCATAAATTATCTCAACAAGTCTACTGTTAGGGGCAAGGCGTGTGGCTAGTTGAGCATACAGTAACTGATAAAATATTATCCTTTACTATGCCCCTTTAATAACTTTCTATTAACATTCCTATGTGCATTTCTGGCACTTGCCATAACATTATGTACTGTATTTAGAGGTCTATATTGCCATAAGAGGGAAAAATGGGACTTGAGGTGCCTGGAACCAATTGGGATAAATCCCCTAGAGGTTCTGTGCATTCGTTATCATGTAATTCCATTATTATGTGCCACCTTCAGAGTCAATTATGCGTGATAACCAAGGGATCAGTGAACTGTGTTATTAAACAATAAAGGGAGACTTTAAATGCTCGTGTTCTTGTAAGATTGTTATGTCCCAGTCTTAAATAGTACCTCCACTGTACCATACCACACTGGCAACATTTTTTACAGGGTGCTCCAGACAATTTAAACCTCAACAGCTGACAAAAATGAAGTCTATCTTTGAATAACAACAAAGACTACTTTCTAATGAGCAAGAAAGCTTAAGCTTCACAACCACCATGCCCATTTTTAAATGCAACATTTGCATTCCACAAGTTATGAAAGTCCAGCAACATACCCTCAAAAAATACTGAGAATTCATTATACTTACCATATTTCATACATTATAATGCACTCCAGCCTATAATGCACACTCACGATTTGACAGGAGGTATTTATGGAGGGAAAAAACTACTCAATTTAATTTGCTAATTATTCATATTCAACATCCACCAGTAAGTTGTGAATGAAAATAATTTTGCATTAAATGATTTATTAAAGTGGAAGGACATAAACTGTACTAATCTTTCACTGCCTTGTGTTCGCTAACAGCCAATCCACTGTTTTTTGTTTCCAAACCACTAATGCACTTGGTGTGATGCAATTGCTCACATGTGCGTGCACATCTAACCCACAGAATGCTTACTTCATGTTTGTTTATGATGTACAGTATTTATAGTAATGTACTCATCTAAATCTGCATTACCGAAATCTTAGTTAGTAATCCATGGAGTGATTTGCTTCTGACTTGGTGGCTTGGCTTTTACATTTTGGTGTTATTTTCACCATTCTGGCAAACAGGATTTTGTAAGTACCAATCACCTCAACCTCCAGGCCTATCCCAAACCATGCCCTTCATGGGATAACGTGCAGGGCAATTCGTGATGCAAGAACTTTTTGAAAATAGTGCACACTATATGGAGGGAAACATGGTACCTTGCTTTTAATCCCTTCCATCCATGAATATCCTAATTTCACTCTGGCTGCCATCAAATGATTTTTATTTTCCTTATGAGATCCTTATGGCTGACATGGTTAACAGGCACAGAACACTCCCAAACCCCAGTCCAAGGAATTGCCTTTAGGACTAAAGGGGCAAACTCAATACACATGAAAATCAGTAATTATTATTATTAACACCTGGTTAAACAGATTTTTGTTAATCCTCTAATACATGAAGCATAAGCTGTAGATATATGGCTAATACCTATTCCACTATATTTAAGACAATAATTGTGTCACTTTAAAAACTTGCACAAGGGCCAACCTTTTCAAGGCGGTCCATCATCTCCTCGAACTGCAAGTTGGTGAGAGGAACCTCCCCCTTGGCAGCATGCTTGCTGACCCACTCTTCATCCTCGGAGTCCATGTCATACTCAGGGATGTCCTGGTCTGCCGAGAATGGGTGGATGTGGATCAGCTGCCGGGGGGCCTGTCAAAATGTCCTCAATTTTAGTTCTGCTGGTCTGACTTTTCTTTCAGACACAGGTCATTCCATGTCAAATCAACACATTTCGACATATTCTCTTTCAAAGTGATTTTCAAGATTTAAACTATAATATACCCAGTATTGGGTGGTAACCACTGAGCCATTAGATGGACAAATGATGATCTAATGGGATAAGGTACTCCAACACTCAAACTGGATATTGCCTTTATCAATGAGGTTGTTTTGTCCCAAACCATCATGTTCAGGTATTTTAAGTTAAGCAAACATACACTACTGGAGGCTCCAATATTGTGTGGAGATACTTTTACCTATATAACTCAAGCTCAACTAAATCACCAAATACTGCCACTAAAACACAATGTAGCTAAATACAGGCATTCAATGTACAATACAGTATTATAAAATCAGATTCTTAGGGTAATGTGCCAGTAAGTTCTCACCAGGTCAACCTGCACTTGTCATGATTTTTATTGTTTGGAATAGGTAGATCAGCTTTTTAGGCACCAAAGGAACTTTTAAAAGCCAATTTTGCTACAACTAACTTGGGACTTCAAAAATAAATACTGAGTATATATATATATATTTTTTTTCAAGCATCTTATAATGAAATCTTATCATACTGCTAAATTCATACTGTAGTTGAAGGCAAACCAGAAAATGACAAACCTTGTAAGTGGGAGGGTACATTCTGTCTAGGACGGAGGAATCTTCGGCATCCAGGTCATATACCTCTGGCACCGGAATCACACGTTGGTGGAAGATGGCCTGTTGTAAGTGATGTTCCTGAAATATAAACACAATATTTTCACAACTGAGTAGAAAGCTGTACTACAGAAAATATCGCATATAACAAGACTAGCACCTGACAAGATCTGACACATCATGTCTTGAGTTCAATAAATTCATCTGGTTGGAAGCTAAAATCACCATCACTTTTCTTTCCTTTACAGGTGGCTTTACAATGAGTGACAAGCCAAATGGTTTCCTGTAAGCCAAGAAACCAGTTACAATGCTGAGCGGTAACCATATAAGCAAACCATACATGCTCCCTACATGTCAACAAGTGGGTTGGTGGAGGGTTAGTGCCCCTCCCTGTAAAACAAATAACTCAAAGTCAAATGGCCACCCCTTAAGGGATTATGGCATCTGGCAATATACAGACAGACAGACACTGAATGGCTTATTGGAGATTATATGTACGGTAACTCTTCACTCCGAGGTCTCAGCATAATATGAAACACAATACTGTATATAGCTATATGCATGTTATATGTACACACACACATCACTTGGACTGAGAGTCAAGTGCTCTATCAATCATGCCACCAGGCATGTATGTATGCACACACATGCATGCAGGCACATGCACACACAAACACACACATAAAGAGAGAGAGAGAGAGAGAGGAATATGAAGAGACAGATACATTGGTATCATACATAATACAGACAGGTGATTATACAGTAGATACATACAGTACTGGTATATGATAAAGGTGAATAAACCATGAGGCACCTATAGAGTCATAAGTGCCATAAAAAAATAAAAAAACAAATAATAAGTGAGCCCTAAAGTTTCCCAAGATTTGTTCAAAAATTCATAGAGATATCAACGTGGAGTTTGTTTCATTGTAAAGCTTAGACTTTCAGAATTTTTGTGTGCATAACACTGACTGCAGCAAGTATGTGCATGTGCTGTGACCCATGCTATTGGTACTGCTTCATTTCTGACTATCAATATAGCCTACATAATGTATCTGTAGTGATACATTTACCACTATATATCATTAACAGAGAAATATGGGTGAAGTTAATAATGCAGTGCACAGAAAAATGCTTTCTACCTAAACATCAGTTCTGTAAACATATAGAACACAAAGAGCTTGTTTGTTTGCTTTTTTGTTGCAAGATTAAGGTAGCTAATGTAATAATACAGTATAAAAGTCCTGAAACACATGGTATGGTAACAGTTCTCAAAAACCATGTAAAATGAAACAATGAAAGTAGTATCAATAATAAAATGTAGGGAGAATATTAATAATGGCACAGTACATAATGAAACACAAAAATAATGAAGCATGCTACTGGAGATGTTGCTCTGGGGAGGGAAGACAATTTACAATTACAGTGAACACCTGGGGGAAGACAATTTACAATTACAGTGAACACCTGAGAAGGATTTTATTTTTTTCTAGAGTACAGGTATTATTTTTGTTTTTAATTCTGTAAAATGTCCAAATTTTCTGAAGCTGAGAACAAGATTTTGATACAGTTTTCCTAAGATTTAAAAAATTATTCAACTTTGAATGGCCAAGTGAGTCACTGGTTAAGGGGGTTCTTATAGAACACAAAAATTAGCAACCTCTACCCCATTTTCTCTGTTGTTTGCAATACGTACAGTACTTACATAAGAAAATCCATCATCGCACTCAGGTCCTGTTTTTTTTAGGTATAGTATTAAGTACACTGGTCAGGAACTTCACAGCTTTGGTATTTTAAATCGCCCCTTTCCTTTAAATCTAAGCACTTTCCCTAACCATCACTGCCACATGAATAGACAGTCATTATTTAGCTTTTCAGATAACACTTTCCCACTTACAGCTACAGTTTTTGCCAGTGGAGTAGTAGTCTGCTGACTCTGGTACCTTAAATGTAATGAAACCTTCCTCTTTGCTATTTGTCTCTGTAATCCTATTTTTTACCATGTACTGTATGTATCATCTTCCTCACTGATTTCCAGAATTTGTCCTTTGTAGTGCATAGCTACACCTCTTGCACTTGCTGTAGCTGAATGCTGTCAGCACAAAGGCCTAGTCCCCTCTCTTTCAATTTCAAATCTTTGGTCACCATAGTCTTAACTCTATATTACCCATGTTGTATCCCATGTTTCTGAATTCATCTCTGTCTTCTTGGCTTTGGACCTGAGACTACTACACATCTGACTCTTCTGTCACTTCAGTGATTGCCAGATCATCTTAATATCACTCTCTGTCCTCTCCAGTTGTAAACAAGTCTACAAATTAGTACCATCACAATCACTCGAGCACTTAATTTAGCTCCCACTGGCAGCAACTCATTCTTTCACCTGGTGTAGATGTGGATGTGATAAAAAGTGTTGGGAGAAATACCTTGAGGTGGTTTGGCCATGTGGAGAGGATGGACAGCGAGAGACTAACGAGGAGAGTGTATGTGAGTGAGGTGGAGGGGGGGAAGAGCGAGGGGGAAGTCAAGGATGAGATGAAAGGATGGAGTGGAGAGGTATATGAAGAGGTGGGTGGGAGCTGGGGGGAAGGGCCGCGAAATGGCAGTGGACAGGGTGACATGGAGGCGATATGTTTGTGGCCATCCATTACAGGATTAAGGTGTCTGGCAATAGCTAGATGCAGTAGATAGAAACTGATGCCTTTATCACCTCCCCTTGAAACAGGGCTAATAAGCCTACACAGTATATTATGAAATATCGACTAGCCTAATTGTTCATGAGCAAAAGGTACCTTATAAAATTCGTAGTATACAGGAGATACACAGGTTTGACCCAAGTGGGCTGTCCAGGTACCATACACAAATTTATTTCCCAAAGCAATTTTCAGTCTTTGGAAAGTCTCAAGTATTTCTTTTAGTAACTCAACAATCTGCAACACAATGAACTTAAAGCTGGTGTCAAACTAAGTCTAACATCATAAAGGACACTGTCAGATTAGGAAAAAACATTTGAAAAGTACTTCTTTGTTTTTGCTGGTGGCCAGGTAACTGCGTGGAGACACAAATGCAACACCAAACCTCCACTCCATTCCCTGCACCTCACTGTGCCAAGGTGCTGTCAGTGACATGAGAACATCAGTTCATTGAACAGGAAGGCCCCCTAGGGGCAGCCGCTTGCCTCCAGTTGATAAGTCCTATGATCTCCAGTCTTTCAAAGAGCAATGTGTCCAGGCATCTCGTTTTCGTTTTTTGTTTTCTCAAAATGAACAAATCTTGAATTTGGCTCTCTTTTGTATTGTTTTTGTTATTTCTTGGAAGGAACTGTTTGCGAGCTCAGCTTTTGGTTCCTTCTTCCTCGCATTAAAAAAAAAAAAAAATCAGACAGAGTGGGGTAGCATACCAGTAACAACTCTGTTTGTCTTCTTTCTGCAGCACTACAGTATCAGTCTGGCTATGAACATAGCCTGAATGACATGTTGTAAGTTTGTCTATCTCCTTCTGAAAGCTGTAATTATCTCATATACAGTGTGTCCACGGTATCTCCAAATTTTAGAAATCTCATAAGTTACAAGTCATCTGGAGATAGCTACCTGTTAAAAAGAATGAAATTATCTGATTGATTGGTTAATATGTGATTTTCTATCACAACATAAGCAAAACTGTACAGTTTGCCAAGGACACCCAACTGACCAAGCATTCTGGATAATAAGTACTCAACTATATCTTTAAGCTAAAAATGGATTCTAAAATATAGATGCTGCAGTATACAGCACTGTATGGTACTATGATGCATTTTAATCATATTGTTTACCAGATTTTTAATTGTTAACCAATTTTTAAAAATCACTCCCAAGAGGTTTAAACAAACCCCTTAAACATATTCCCATTTAGCTAATGAATACTGTACTGTAATGTGTTTGCTTAGTGTTTCAATCAAATGACATCTACAGTACTATCATTTATTCTTGTTACCTCCAGCCCCGGACTCCTAAGCTCCTCTGTGGGGTGATATAGGATTGGATGATGGATGGATAGATGACCTCCAGTTTATTTTTAAGAAGGATTTTTATTTGTTAAGGCC
>JAGKTI010016511.1:0-19380 GCA_018397915.1 Birgus latro
AGTGTCGCACCCCTGTTGTCCCTCCGTGGGGTGGTCATTGCGCCATCCCACCTCTGGTGCTCCCTCCCCTGGTGTTTTGTTGGGGTGGGTATTTCAATTTCTTATTTCTTCTTCATCTATGTTATGCTACGTATTTGCGGGTCGGTTCCTTCCCCTCAAATACGCAGGCTACAGCGGGTCCCTATTCTAGACTGGGTCAGTAACTCTATGGAATAGGACTGGAGACAAAAACAAGGCAGTGACTGTTACACACATGTATTACAAATATCTTCCCAGAGACAATAGTACATCAACAAATACATTACAGGCTGGGTTGGCCGGGGATGGGTTAACAACTTAACACAAGGTTTTACTTGACTAGAAATCTGTCATTGTACCGGCTGGTAGAAAGTATGATAATATTTACCCAGCACTTATGACATAAAATACACTTATGATTCAGGACACAGGAATGAATTTACTACAATCTCCCAATCTCGTATAGCACTGGACGGCGCTGGCATATGAATTACGTTAACACCTGTGTCATAGACACTTGCCGGCCGGAAGTCTATCAGGTAGAGTTGACCGCGCGGTGATCACTGAATGGGGGGACTGCGGTATTCTAGCGGGACATTTGGAGATGAGGGATGGAGGTTTAACACACAATGGGAAGGCACGATGGGAATAATATTTTTTCCTTCTGTTAGCTACTGACGTGTTTCACTTGCGTGCCGGTGCACTGGGGAGGGAGAGTTTTAATAAACAAGGGAATGGCACGATTGGCATAATATTGTTGTTCTGTTGGTCACTGTGGCGTTTCGTTCACTGGGGGATGCGCGGGACTCTACTCGGGATATAAATTGGGCCAAAGTTACTATTAGGCTCGTCCAATCTTACACTTGGGCTCCTAGTCACTTATTGCTAGAATATACTATAGGGAATCACTCACATGGTATAAACTAATGCACACACATATATCTGGGTCTAGAAAGCACACACTTAGGTAAAGTCCACTTGCTTTACTACCACTGGTGGGCTGCAGCTCGATTCCTCTGTCTGGAGGAAGGGCAGAGTGACGCGCTCCTGGACAGGGCCCCACACGTAGTCGTGGGACTAGGGGCTCGGCCTGAAGAGAGCCAGGAGACAGGCATGACGTCGAGTCTGGGAGAGACTCAGAGAGGTCTCGCCCACAGGTGAGTCGCGCCCTGGTGTTCGGGGCAACTGAGGACCCAGGGTACTGGAACCAGGGGTGGCTTGACTGCAGCAATGGCTGGAGGGCGGCGGCGCCGTCAGGGTCGTCACACGGGGACCTCGGGCCGGGGAAGTAGTGGACAGGGCCCGACGTCGGCTGCGGGGTCTGCTGGGGCTCCACTTTGGCCGCTGTTCACACTGGTAGAGTTGCAGGGAACCAAGGCCTCGGGTGAGGCTTTGCCATGGCTCGGGGGAGGGGTCCTCTCTGGCTGCAGGATCTCCTGTGGGAGAGAAGCGGACTGTGGCCTGCTCTACCTCCGGCCTGACGTGACTAATGGCCGACATCGTAGTGGCACAGGGGACAACAGCTTCAGTGTAGCAAGTGGCCTGCTTTACCTCTGTCCTGACGTGACTAGTGGCCGACGTCGTGGTGGCGCAGGGGGTTGTAGCTCTGGTGCGGCTAATGGCCCATATCGTGGAGCTAAGAGGACTAGTAGCAGAGGGACGGACTGTGGCCGATCCTGCCTCGTACCCAGTACGGCTTGTGGCCGGTACTGCGGTGCTACTCTGAGGGGTATGACCTGAGGAGTCGGATGACTTGTGGCCTGTCCTGCCCGACTGACACATGTCCGTGCCACGGCCCTGTAGCGGGGATGCAACTGGGGAACGGACTGTAGCCGGTTCTGCCCCGTACCCGGTATGACAATGGCCAATACCGCGGCATTGCGTGGAGTTGTGAACTCCATCCCTTACCTCGTGAGTGGAATTCTGGCCGGAGACTAGGCGTCGGCAACTGCTACCTTTCCAGGGCATCACCTGGGAGTAAGAGGGGCGGTGGAGAGGGATACAGGTGTGCCGTTCCTGTTCCCAGCCACTCGGTGTCAGCGGCGGACCCCCGGTGGTACTGGGGGGGTTGGGGGTGTTGATGTCGTCTGCATTGGCCGTCGCGTCGTCTGCGGCCTCAACCCCTAACTCCTGTATTTCAATCTATACCAGTGATTACTATAGATTTGTTGATATCTGCTGAATCTTTGACCAGTTTCTTGTTGTTTTTAATTATTTCTTTCATTTCCTTTCTAATGCTTTTTTCTTCGACCTTTGTTCCTAAGTCTTTCCTTACTTTCACCATTTCAGCATATGTAGTCTGTACTTCATCTTTGTAATTTCTCATCATTTCATTCACTTGGGTTATCGTCTCTTCAATATCACTACGTTGGTCTATCAGACTGCTTGCTTGCCTAATTGTCTCTGTATCACTTCTGAACTCTTCAATAATGGTTGATTCTTTCTCAATGAAACTACCTTAACTGACAGCTCGTCTATTGTTGTGTCTTTTCTTTTACTAATTTTTCATTTTCTTCCTTCTGCATGCGTAATTCCTTCTTAATTTCATCTGTTTCACTTTGAAGACTTTTCTCTGGTTTATTCACTTTCTCTACTAATTTACTACAGTAAATGTTTCCATTTCAACCAGTTCTGGGTAGAAATTATCCTGTTTTCTACCTTAATACATTCTCTTAACTCCTTCCATACTCATTTTACTAAAGATGGTGCTCATCTTGCAACAATTCTTACTTAGAAAGATAACTTTTACTTATAAGTTTGCATCTCCCTGCTAAAATGCCCACCCTGATGGGAGAAACAGGGACATATGTCACAACCCCCACCCTAGGGGGAGACCACGGAGGGGCAGATTTCGCAACATCCACTTGAGGAGGAGACCACAGGAAGGCAGGTAAGGAGTGCAGAGGCTCAGGCAAAGAGGGGCTCACATCTCTGACCACCTTACGTCCCTCTCGCCCTCAACTCACAACCCGCCAAGGTAGCAGTTTCAACAGCCTACTCTCAAGCCGTGACAGCCCTCGCCAGGTTCAGGGTGGGACTACCTCCTTAGTCCCAGGCAGTGCCGCGACACAGACCGCCGTCTGTGTCGGGTACAAGGCAGAGCAGGCCACTGTCCGCTTCTCAGCTGTTACACCCTGCAGGACCGTGACACAGGCCACCGTCCACTCCTCACCTGCAGTCACCTCTAGGGCAGTGCCGCGACACAGGCCACCGTCCGTGTCAGGTACGAGACAGAGCAGGACACCGTCCGCGCTCAGCTGCACCCTCCTGTAGGACCACGACACAGGCCACCGTCCATGTTGGTCAAGAGGCAGAGCAAGTATCCATCCGTTCGTCACCTACAGGTAAACACAGGAACAGCACCGCAACACAGGCCACCGTCCGTGTCAGGTATGAGGCAAAGCAGGCCACTGTCCGCTCCTCAGCTATTACCTGTGGTGGCACCGCGGTACAGGCCAACGTCCGTACCGGGCAGGGAGGATCGCCCATCATCCGTCGCCCCCTCTGCAGGGTGCAGGACTGTGACACAGACCACCGTCCGTGTCGAGCCGGGTGAACATGCCACCATCCGTTCACTTCCTGTAGTCTCTGGAGACAGAGGAACTGCCGTGTCAGCCACTGTCCACACGGGGAGGGCAGAGCAGGCCACCGTCCGCTCCCTATCCTCTACTCCTAGGACGTGCCCTAAAGAGGACGTCCCTGGCTCGGCCCACCACCATTCCTGCAGCCGAGTGGGACTCTTTCTCTCCCCACAGAGGTGAACCCCTGGAGGAGCTGCAGCCGGAGGAGATTTGGAGGGATCCTGTAACAGCCCGGGGATCCATGTCCTACAGCCAGTGTCCCGATGACGACCCTGGCTGCCAGACTCCCAACGGAAGAGCCACCGCAGACTACCCCTGACAGCGACTCCACCTATGGCAGACCACAGCCCCCAGACCCCCAGGGGCATCCCCAGGACCCTGGGGCATGACCTACCCAGCCCCACCGGCCGGAACTCCGATGCCTGGAGTAGGCACAGACAAGAGCGCCTGCTCGCCCTATTCGGCCCAAATCTGGAGGGCCAAACCCCACAACGAGGCCCTAACAGTAAGGGGCCACCCTCCATGCCGCCCTGCAGCCCAGCCGAGACCACCCGGCCCCTGGTGAGAGTCCCGTGCCTTCTAGAGGAGGAGAACTGCCCCGGGACTCCCCCCAACACCTGGACACCATCTGTAAGAAGCCCAGGCAGCACAGTCGCCCCAGTCCCAAGTTCTCTAGTCCGATCTGTGTTTTGTGCTTACATAGTATATTGTGAAATATTGTATCTGTATCTGTCAGTATTGTAACTAAGGTAATATATATGTAAAGTTGGTTCTGCCTAGTTTTTATGCCCTGTTCCTTTAATTGTATGCACTAGACCCGATCTTGAAAAGAACCCTAGCATAATAACTCTTGATCAAGGTACAAGGAGTCGAACCTTGAACACGCAGCATAACACCTGCTACCCGCCTAGTGATAGATCACACCCAGCTGATGATGCATTGTATCAGCGGATTCTTACACTGACTTGGATGTATACTTTTATTTGGACAACACTTTTGCTTATATTTGCTCTACTGTATTAGAACATCACTTTAGCCTTGTACAGAGCTTGACTCATATAAAGATACTATTTAGGTGGGCAGTTGCGACCAAAGGTGGCCAGTGCAGAGCGACGTGATGGACGTACTCCCTCTCGCAGCTCGTGTGTGTACTCATATAAAGATACTACTTAGGTGTGGGCAGTTGCGACCAAAGGTGACCAGTGCAGAGCGACGTGATGGATATACTCCCTCTCGCAGCTCGTGTGTGTGAACTTGAAAGTTTGGTGCTGATAGTCCAAGCTTAATTGACGGCCAGGTGAGTTGGTTGTTCAATGGACTGGTCATGTGGAATGATGGGTGAGTGAGTTAGTGGACAGGCAGGGTGAATGAAGTAGGCACAGTGGAAGGTTGTGTGGATGGACAGGAGGGATTAGGTGAGTGGATGGGGGCCAAAGATGGCGTAGTTGTAGTGAGTGGATGGTGGTGGGGTGGAGGTAGGGAGTGGATGGGGTAGATGAGTGGGCTTTACTGGTGGGTGGATGAGGTAGGTGAGTGGGTTTTATTGATGGGTAGATGGGGTAAGTGAGTGAGCTTTATTGGTGGGTGGGGTGGGGGGGTGAATCAGTGAGTGGGGTTTGTTGGTGGGTGGATGTGTGGCTTCTTGGGGGACTAGCAAGGAAATGAGCTTACTACCCTGGGTGAGTGACAAGGTATTTTGCCTGGTTGGTGGATGGGGGAAAACAGGTCCACTGGGGAATATGTCTATCTATTTATCTATAGCCAGAAGCCTGCATATGGGGTGGCCACAAACAAATGGCCTCCATATCACTATGTCCTCTGCCATTTGGCTGCCCTCTCACCAACTCACACCCTTTCTCTCATATTTATCTCTACACTCCACCCCTCCATCTCATCCTTGATATCCCTATCCCCTTCACCTCACTCACACACTCTTCTAGTCAGTCACTCATTCTCCATTCTCTCCACATGGCCAAAACATCTCAAAGTATTTTTCTTAACAAGCATAGAAACATTTACATCAACACCACAATGTTCCTTTACTTTCCCATTTGTCTGTCTATCTCTCCATGTCCATATACAGTACTCCTTTCAGATAAGTTATTTTCACTGCTTTCATTCATGACTTTTGTCCTTCTAACAAAAGTTAAGCTTTCGTGTGTTAGTGTGGGGATCACAGTTCTGTCAGACAACTTTTTTCTTTTACTTCATGCTCACATTCCTGACCACTGCTTTCAGTGAACAGGTCCATGGGGGAAGTATGTGTAGATCCTTGGTTAAAATATGTTCATGAGAGAAAAACAGGTCCATCAGGGAAAAAGAAGATACTGAAAAAAAAGATCCACGGGGGAAAGTAAGTTCGTTGGGGAAAATAGGTCCATGGGGGAAATTGAACCATGGTGAAATAAGTCTGTTATGCTCTGTATTTTTAAGGTGCAACTTCTTGCTCCCTCAGACACAGACACAAGCCTTGGGTTCTTTAATTCATGACTGGGCCAGAACATATACAAAGGAACAGGACAAAAACACAGCCTAACCAGTATTACATGTATATTACTACATACACAGTATAATATCAAACATTACATGTGACACTTGCAAATTCCTTACGGTACACTATAGGGGCAACACGCAAATATAGCATAGATACACCTTAGGGACTACAAGTCTGGTGATCACTGAATGTCTCTGTCAAGGTGACACACAACTTAATACAAGTCCAATATCACAGGTAGCCTCGGAGTAAATTCATACAAAACTCCAGGGGAGGAGTCCACACTGGGGGCACTGAGCCTTTGTATCTATGGAGGGGACATACAGAGGGTCTCATGGGGAGAATCACATGGGCTATCATAAGTCCCTTGTGGTGATCAGTCTAGGGCAATGATAATCAGATTCACGTGAGGGGATATACTGCCACTGGGGGAAATTAACACAGGGGGGAGTTTTAGGAATTACTTTAGTTACATAGCCAAGACAAGGGTTTACACCATGGAGGGGGTCTTGCACTGGGGAGGTTCACTGGTGGGGTTACGTATTATGATAAGCCACTCACTGTTCGGAGGGGGTTTTACCCCGGAAGGTTCAGGTGGCGGCCCGGTGTGGGAGGTAAGCTGTCCGGGTAGTGTGCGCCGGCCTCATGACGTGGGCGGCTGGGTGGTGTAGAGGAAGGCCTTCTCTGGCCCCTCTTGGAGGAGTCCTCGGGTGTAGTCTGGCCGCTGGGGCTGGGGCCAAATAGAGCCAGGAGGCGGGCAGCCCTACGCTGGCCTCTGGAAGTGGTGGACGTACGGTGGGCAGCCTCAGGCTGAGTGGAGCCCGGGGTCGGTGGCATGCCCCTCGGTGGCTGGGGGCTGCGGTCTTCCTGGGGAGGGGAGGCTGCCAGAAGTCGTCTATGGCCGTGGCGTCCTTAGGGGTCCGTTAGCGTCCGGGAGCGCAAAGGAGATGGCTGGACTGACCGGACGCCCACTACTGGTCCACTCCAGACGTCCTGCCACGACGTAGGGAAGCAGTCTCTGCCCCAGGTGGTGTGGGGGGAGGAGGAAGGACGCCTCACTCGGCCACAGGAGGGGCAGGCGGAGCCAGAGACGTGTCCCTTGGTGGGAGCCTCCGTACTGGTGGAGGAGGGAGAACCAGTGATCGCTTCCTCTACATGGCAGGTCTAATGGACACTACCAGAATTCCACACCGGGGTCGAGGGAGAAGATTCCTGAGAAGCTCCTCCGGCCTGGCAAGTCCGGCAGACGTTTCCCAGGCTCCCTGGCAAGGGAGTGGGGACAGGAGATCTGGTGGACACTTCTCCCGCCCGGTAAGTCCAGCAGATGTTACCGGGGCACCACTCGTCCTGGGGGCAACAAGAGGGAGCGTGCTGGCGGACGCTGTCACTCGGGTAAGTCCGGCGGACGCTAGCACGCTCCTGCTGCTGGGGGACAGTCGCAGCCGAGGAGTACCCAGCGGGTGCCTCCTCTATGGCAGGTCCGGCAGATGCTCCCACGGTGGCTAGTCTGGCAGATGTATCCCTGCTCCTGCTCCCGAAGGTGGGTGGCAGAAGAGGGAGAACTGGTGGTTGTTCCCTCTGCAGCAAATCCGGCGGATGGTGCTGTGCCGCTGCTCCCTTGAGGTAACGTAGGTCTGGGAAGATTGGCTGTCATTCCTCCTCTTTTCGCAGGTCTGGTAGGATCTGCCGAGGGCCTATATGGGACTGCCCCTTGGCAAGTCCCACCCCAAGTCTGGCAATGGCTGCTGCGGCAAGAGAGTAGTTTTCCCGGACTGCTACCTTGCCGATGGTCTAGTTGGAGGGAAAAGGGACATATGGAAGAAGGTGATGTGGGTTGGTGTGCCACGGAAGGTAATGTCATCTGTCTGGTGTCCCCTTGTAGGGTGGCAGTAACCTCCTCGTCATCTTGTTAGGTGGGGGTGTCAGTGTCAGTGTGCATTTTAAAGTCCATGGGGGAAAATAGGTCCATGGGGAAAATGGATCCACGTTGGAAAAATGTCGATAATATAATGATACACTGCAGACAGTACCGGTATATTAATGAATGAGTGCCCTCTCATGGCTGCTGCTTCTTTTGCAGTTTTATATTTCAGCTTTGCCAGATGATTTTTTTTTTTCCACTGTCTAAGCACAGAAGTCTGGATGTTAATAACAGTACCATTAATCCTCTCATGGTCAAGACTACTTTAGTATTTTATTCAAGCAAATGCCAAATTCATTTATACAGCATTTCATTCAGCTTTTCACATACTTAAACTAGTACAGGCAATCACAACAGATGGCAACAAACATTAAAAAAAAGGAAATACCCTGTACTTGTAATCTACACTACAATATATGCTAGGTGAACTTGAGCCTTAATCTCTGATCTTGACCCTTATATTTTTTTCAAATTCAGATCCATCCTTCCTTGGCGTACCTTGAACCATTCCACCAGGTTTGATCTAAATAAGATAAAAACTAAGTCGACCAAGGTCAGAATAGTCACAATAATACCTTGGCCTTTGACCCATTTTTCTTATAAACAGTTTTCATCCCTTTGCTGACCCTCAGTACTTCAACAAGTTTGATCTAAACCAAATCAAAACTACTATTCACATACTGGCCATTCACCGCACACATATACTGCCAGTTTATGCCATGTTTTGGTGCCCATACTATACATTGAATATATCACTTTCCTAGAAAACTGGCAGAGAGGAATGACAAAAATAATATACGATATTCAGAATTTTTCATATGAAGACTGAAATGCCCAACCAGCGGAGCAACCCCGACACCACCACCCCAGGAGGACATGGGGAGGTGACACCCACCCTAAGAGAAGGCCACGGGGAGGTTAACAGGTGCTCCATGCTACACCGCCCCACGTCACCTGTGACCTTATGCCCCTCTTACGCCTCAGCAGACCCCCAGGAAGTGCGTCGACTTGTTGCATTACCCTCCAGCAAGGGAAACGGTCACCAGACTCGGGGTGGGACTGACCCTCACACAGTCCTAAGTAGACCCTTGGCTACAAGAGGCCACCGGACCTGAGGCTAGAAGAGGGAGAGAGAGACCACCGATCCTCAAAAACCTACTACACCTCAGGAAAGCAGTGGTACAGTAGAGGCAACCAACCCTACTGTAGGAGGAGAGTTCACTGCACCTCCTTCTTACACCACCCACTGTAGAGAGCAGGCGTTTCGGCACGTTATCCAGACGACCCTCGCCTGTCCTCCTGAGGAGGGTAGTGGAGTCCACGTAGGGTCCACCAGACCTATAGGGGGAGAGACCACCGGTCGTCCCCCAGCTGCAACTTTCTCCCGGCAGCAGGAGAGCGGTAGAGTCCACTGGACCTACTGTGGGAGTCAAGAAGTCCATCGGACATTCTCCTCCTGTTGTCCCCGGGCCGAGGGGTCCCCCGACAGAGTTCTCCGAATAGATCAAGGAGGGAAAACAGAAAGGTCAAGTCAGGCAGACCCACTGCATCCCATACACAGAGGCTCTCAGACTGCTCCTATCCTGAATGTAACCACAGCACAAGAAAGGCAAGAGATCTACAACTTTGAAGGATCTCTGTGTAACATGAGCACTGAATTTAAGGGGTACTCAGGTCTCCAACAGAAGTATAAGAGTGTGCCATTTCATAATGCTGCACTGCCCATGGAGTTCATGAGGTCTCCTCCCAGAAGTGTCCTGTCTACTAACAACGGAATTACAAGTCCACCTAATCCTAACGGCACACCTTCAAGTCCTACATCTAGACCTAATGGGATGTCTGGACCAAGCTCTTCAGAGGCATCAACAGACATTAGTCCATTCTTCAAGCACCATAAGTTCTACCCTGAATGCAAACCAGGAAAAGGGCTTAAGGTAGTAAGGAATGTGTTAGGCAGAGTCTACTCCACTTCATCACATAAGATGATACAAGAATTACAGCAACAGAAAGAACAGAAAGAAATATGAACTGGAAAAGAAAAGGAGAAAGCTCGACAAGATTAACAAGCCAAAACCCACTAGACCCCAACCCAAGTCCAAATCCAAGGCTAAAGAGATGCAAGTTTTCGAGCTTGAAGCTGCAGATGATGTAACCTCATCCTCCACAGATGAAGAAGATAGGAATAACATCAGCGGTCATGGTACCTCATACAGTAGCGTTGACATAGATGACAGTGGTGATTTGGGCATCAAGCTACCCATGACTGAGCCAGGACAAGACACTTGGATTGGAGTTAAGGTTGAGAAACATCGGGTGTCAGCCAGGGGCAGGGTTCAGACACCATCATTCCAGGTATACATTGGAAGAATCATAAGCCCTCAGACTTCTCCTTTACAAAGGACACTGTCATCTCCCCAGTTTTATCAATAGACTGGACTCTTCCAATGTATGCAACTGGGGAGGTGACTGTGTCCTTTGTAAAGGAGAAGTCTGAGGGCTTATTCTACCTTCCAGAAGTTGAGAATATCACATACCCTGTGTACAGGAGTGACGCAGTAGTTCTTGAGTCTCCAAATCCCTCAGTTTTGAACTGCTTACCTGGATTTCAGTTTCCTACTGCAATTACAGGATGTCCTCTGTCATATCCTATTTTCAGAAAGACTAGGGTTAGTAGTGATGTAAAGAATCAGCAAGTGGCAAAGGTCTATTTTATTTCTCTTTAACATACTAGTCTACAGATGAAACCATTTTATGTTCACCAGTTTAGTGATAGTGTCCGAGCTGGGCTGTATGTCATTTTGTAGGCTGCAGTAGTCACTGTCTGAACTGGGCTGTGATGTAGTTTTTGCTAGATGTTTACAATTGATTTGCATATTAACTTTAACCTGAAAATCAGTTTAATGCTTGAGCTTACAACTGAATTCTTACAAAATGTTGTTGTAATATGTATGCATGCACATAGCTATTACCCTACCAATGAGTCACTGCACAGAATATTGATCATACTGTTTTCTATTAAAAGATGGCTTTGTCTGTAGGTAGTGAGCTGTACAGCATAACAGCAATTAAAATAATGAACTTATTTTGTTACGAGGCATTGGTGCCACAATATTATGTGTAAGGTTATCTGATTACTTGCTTAAAAAAAATAAAAAAAAAGCGCCTCCATTGGAATGGGTGCGTCTCATGGTTTTTTTTGGAAAAAAGGAGATGCAGTTGATTGTACACCTTACATTTCAAAAACTACTTGAGATATGGCAAAAATAATTATATCTGCTAAAAAATGTTATCATTCTGTAAAACATCAATGGTATTTCAAAATGCTCATAAAGTATGAGCTTGTCACACAAATCACAGAATAAAAAGATTCATGTTTTTTTAGTCTGCATTTGTGGATTAACCCCCCCCCAAAAAAAAAAAAAAAAATCCAGTCACTTCTTGGGAATTGAATTTATAAATGGCCATCATTTATAAATGGCCCCCCTGGGGGTAGGGGGGTTTTCAAGAATTCTCCCCCAGTATCCCTGCTTGTCGTAAGAGGCGACTAAAAGGGTTGGTGGTGGGTTAGTGCCCCACCCCGTAAAAACAACTAACTAAAAATACAAACAGGAAGCCTCGGACCAGGACTGACCAAAAGTTGACGACAAAGGAATGGACAAAGGACGAGATTAAGATTGCGACCTGGAATGTGAGGGGTATGAATGATGAGGTGAAAGAGAGAGAGATTGTACAGGTGCTTGAGAGTGCGAAAGTGGATATATGTGGAATAACTGAAACTAAATGGCGAGGTGAGAGTGTGAGAGAATGGGAATATGGGTGGGGTATATGCGCGGGAGTGGGTGAGAATGAGAGGGCGAAAGAGGGAGTGTGTATTGTTGTGAGCAACAGGTGGAAGAAGAATGTAAGAGAGTATGGATCAGTTGGGTCAAGGATTGTGTGGGTAAGAGTGAAAGTTGGACTACAAATGTGGGCAATTGTGTGCGTGTATGCGCCAACGCAAGATCGTGTAAGTAGAGTGAGAGAAGAGTTTTGGACAAATGTGGAAGCCTGCTTGGAAAAGTTTGAAAGGAATGAGAGAGTGTTTCTGTTTGGAGATATGAATGGAAAAGTAGGGAATGAGAAGGTGGATGGAGTGGTTGGTGAGTGGGGTGTGCCTGCAGAGATGGATGAGAATGGCAGTGCTTTAGTGGACATTTGTGCTGGGAGGGGGTTGGTGGTAGTTAATACCCTCTTCAGGCACAAAATGATCCATAGGTATACATGGCGAGTGGTGAGAAGAGAGGACGGGGGAATGAATGAACGGAAGGCAATGATTGACTATGTGTGTGTGGATGAAAGGATGAGAAGATGTATTATGGATGCAAGAGTATATAGAGGTTGGGGGAGTGGACTTTCTGACCACCACTTGGTGGTGGCCAGAATCAGAATCCAAACAAGATGGAGGAAGAGAAGAAGGGAAAGACAGGAGGAAGTATTTGTTACAAGGAGGGTAGAAAAGTTACAAGAGGATGGAATAAAGGCCCAATATAGAAGGGAAGTGGAGGAACGATTGGGTAAATATAGATTGGAGCAGATGGGGGACGTGGAGGGTGTGTGCAAGGTATTGACAGAAGAAATCTGTGCAGCATGTGAGGTGGTGTGTGGGGTGAAGAGGAGACGAAAGGGGGTTCAGGGAACAGCATGGTGGACCGAAGAGGTGAGAGAGGCTGTGGCACAAAAGAAGAAAGCATATAATGAGTGGATGAGAAACAGGGGCAACGAAGAAGCTGAGAGACGGACAAGAGAGTTATATGTAGTGAGGAGGAAAGAGGTGAAAAGATTAGTAAGAGAGAGTAAGAAGAGAGTGGATGAGGAATTTGGAAGGAATTTGAGTGCAAAGTGGAGGGAATGTAAGAAAATGTTCTGGAAGGAGGTAAAGAGAGCTAGACAGGGTGCCAACAAAGGCAGTGGGGGTGTGAATGATAAAAATGGTAGATTACTAGTGGAGAAGGGAGAAAAAGTAAACAGATGGAGAGAACACTTCAATGAACTGTTGAACATAGAGAATGAAAGTAATGCAAGTATAAGTGGCTGGGGAATGGCAGGGAGAAGGAGGGTTGTGAGAAGAGAGGAAGAAATCACCAGGATGGAAGTGGTGGAAGCAATGAAGAAAGTTAAAATGGGGAAAGCCCCAGGAATTGATGGAGTGTGTGGTGAAATGCTGAAGCATGGGGGAGAGATAGTAATAGAATGGATGTGGAAGGTGTGCAGATTGGCTTGGGAGGAGGGTAGAGTCCTGGAGGATTGGAAGTCAGGTATAATTATTCCTCTGTACAAAGGAAAAGGGGAAAAAGCAGTGTGTGGTAATCATAGGGGCATTTGCCTTCTCAGTGTAATAGGAAAAATATATGGTAGGATACTTATTGACAGAGTTAGGGAAATTACTGAGGAATTAGTTGGAGAAGAACAAGGAGGTTTTAGGAAGGGAAGAGGTTGTGTAGACCAGATATTCATTCTTAGATCCGTAGTGGAAAAGTTTCTAGAGAAGGGCAAGAAGTTGTATGCAGCCTTCATGGATCTGGAGAAAGCATATGACAGGGTGGATAGACAAGGTTTGTGGAAGGTATTAAGAATATATGGAGTGGATGGGAAGTTGTTGAAGGCAGTGAAGAGTATGTATGAGGGTGCTAAGGCTGCAGTGCATGTGGATGGCAAACTGAGTGAATCTTTCCATTTGAAGGTTGGATTGAAACAAGGATGTGTCGTGTCTCCATGGTTGTTCAATCTGTATATGGATGGGGTTATAAAAGAGATACAAGGTCGGGCAGTGGATGTTGGAGTGGCCCTAGTGAGAGAGGGCAGTGTTTGGAAACTACCTGTACTGTTGTTTGAAGATGATACTGTGTTGTTGAGTGAAGACGAAGGGGAGCTGCAAGGCTTGGTAGATGAGTTTGGGAGAGTGTGTAAGAAACGGAATCTAAAGGTGAATGTGGGGAAGAGTAAAGTGATGGTCTTCGAGAGAAGTGAAGCCAGTGAGTGTACAGTGAGATTGGATGGGAAGGATATGGAGAATGTGAGTGAATTTAAGTACTTGGGCAGTGTGATGAGTAAGGATGGTAGTCTGGAGGGTGAAGTGCTCGAAAGGGTACAGCAGGGAAGGAAGGTTGCTGGTTCGTTGAAAGCAGTGATAAGAAACAGGGAGGTGAGCATGGAAGTGAAAAAGTTGTTACATGACAGTATTGTGATACCAACTCTGACATATGGAAGTGAAGCTTGGACCCTGTTGGAAGGACAGAAGTCAAGAGTGAGAGCAGTGGAAATGAGTTATTTGAGAGGAGCATGTGGAGTCACATGGAGAGACAGACTAACAAATGAGGAAGTGAAGGAGCGTTGTGGTGTGGTTGAGGACGTGATGGGAAGCGTTAGGAGAAACACGTTAAGGTGGTTTGGGCATGTGGAGAGGATGGAGAGTGAAAGATTGACGAGGAGAGTGTATGTGAGTGAGGTGGAGGGGGCGAGAGGGAGGGGGAGGCCGAGGATGAGATGGAGGGATGGAGTGGAGAGGTATATGAGAGAGGGGGGTGTGAGTTGGGAGCATGGTAGTGAAATGGCAGGGGACAGAGTGACATGGAGGCAATTTGTTTGTGGCCACCCCGTTCGGGATTGAGGCGTCTGGCAATAGATAGATAGATAGAAATGGCCATCACTCTAACTGCATTGTTCTAACCACTAGACCATGAAGCAGACTGTATGATACTACAGTATAATAATATATCTCATCATGCATTATAAATCACTGTGCCTGAAAGAAGTTGATAAGATGCTGGATACTGAGTGAGCCATAGTTGTCAAGGATCTCCAATAGGTGAGGCACTTGACTCTTCACATTAACACCTTTGAACTTGAACTTGTCAATGTAGAGGTCTGTAATCATCCCTGCAAAATAAATCTCAGTTAGTAGTCTGTTAATACTCAAGTCAGTAATCTGGTAAACATCCACCACCACCATCACCATTATCATTATGATCATCATAATAATCACTCTAGCCTTCTTTCCTGCCTAAGGATGGGGTGAGGCAGGATCCAAAAAGAGAAATTATGAGAGACCTATCAACAGGATGTCCACTGAAACATGCCACACAACCACGCAAGTAACCAGAGTCCTGACTCCACCAGACAGACCTAACCATCTGCATATTTTTTTCTTTATAGCTGCATTTCACTTACACCTGCCAAACAAAGGCTTCATTTTACTTCACTATAAAGACAAGAACCAACCTGAGGCATTAACAACTTCATTCATATGATGTCTTTCTCATTTCATCCTAGTTACTTTCAGAGGCTTTATTTTGCTCAGAAGAATCCTTTCAGACTGGAGGAGTTAGATACAGCCTTTAGTGAAAGTCCTTTACTGCAAAACTTCTCCCCTGTGTTGAACAGAAGTGTCTGCTTGTAGCAAGATATATGGATGAGGGTGGTGTGAGTTGGGGGAAAGGGCAGCCTGATGGCAGAGGACAGGCTGACAAGGTGATGAGTTTGTGGTCACCCCTTCTGAGATTACAGCATCTGGCTATGGACAAACAGACATGTCAGCATACTGTAGGAATTAAACCTCTGAATCCTGTGACTTTTTTTTTTGGGGGGGGGGTGTTACCTATAGGTGAGTTTATTCTGCTTAGAGGTGACTTTCTGCTCCGGAGGGATAAGATATAATCTTTATCAACTCCAATATTACTACAAGAGAATCAGAGTGACAACTTTAATTATTTTGTGATAGTAAGATTGATTTATGAAAGGCAGCACTGTATTAAAGGGTTACATGGGCTGGACACACTAGTAACATGATACTATGGTAACTTTTTCAAAACTTAACTTAGACAGTTGCAGCACTTGAGAATTTTACTAACTCTAGCCATCATCTGACAATTCTATTCATAAGAAAAGTTCATACGAAAAGTACACCATTCATCATCAGGTTAATCAATTAAATTAAATATTAATCAGAAAGGCTCACACAACTGGTAAACAAGCACACACAAATGTACATGAACACAAACATTTCAACAATGGACAATCATGGCCAAATGTTACTGCTCTCAGTTATTCCAACAATTTTATGAAAGTCACAATTGAAACAATATAGTTTCCACTCAAAAAGACAGTCATGAGACTAGCAAATAAATCAGAATGCAGACTGAGACTGGCAAATAAATCAGAATGCAAACACACACACTGCTAGATGCAAAACTTGTAAACACACATCACTATCACAGTGCCTACCAGGTTTGGTGAAAACAAGTCAATGGTTTCACTAGAGGCTGTATCTAACTCCTCCAGGTTATGAAGGAGTCCATCAGGATGTGCATATGGTATAAGAAATGCAGAAGGGGAAAGAATACTCGAGTCTGGGAAGGCAATGGACATGATTGTGTGCAACACGCATTTTAGAAAAAGAGTGAGTAGGTTGATTACGTATGAGTCAGGGGGAAATAGCAGTCAGACAGATTATTTTCTGGTCAGGAGGGTTGATAGGAGGTTAGTGAGGGATGTTAAAGTTACAGGAAGCGAGGAGTGTGTGCAGCAGTACAAACTATTGATTTGTGACATGGTGCTTAAAGAATGAGTGATGAGAAGGACATATGTACCCTGGAGGAAAATATGGAAGCTGGGAAACCAAGCAGTAAGGAATGCCTTTAAAAGTGAGATGAGGAGAGTGGTGGCTGAACAGGGAGCCATAGACAGAGGTGCTAATGAACAGTACAGAGCCATTAAGAACAACCTCTTGAGAGTTACCGATGCAATATGCGGTTGAAGAGGCCCACCAAGACATAAAGTAACTTAGTGGTAGGATGAGGGTGTGGAAGCCACAATTAAGAAGAAAAGAAGGTTTTTCTGGGAATGGAAGAAGGGTGGTAACAGGGAGGAATACTTGGCTGCCAAGCATAGTGCTAGAAGAGAGGTATACAGGGCAAAGTCTGAATCACAGAGACTTTTACGAGATAATCTAAATCATGGGGAAAGGAAAAATATGATATTTAGGGTGGCAAATCATGTGAAGAGGGAAAATCGGGATAGTGTAGGTGAGCAGTGTGTGAAAAATGATGAAGGAAGGGTAGTGGTGAACAGTGGGGATATTAAAGATGAATGGAGAGAGCATTATAGCCGGTTGTTGAATGAGGAGTTTGACTGGGACAGGGAGAGTTTGGAGCCAGCAGATCCAGTGTTTGTCCCTTGGTCTTTGATGCTGCTACTGTGAGTGAGGCAATAGGCAGGATGCAGGTGGGGAAGGCAGCAGGTGTGTCTGGGTTGACTGCTGAAATGTTGAAGGCCTCAGGAGATATTGGGGTGAGGTTGGTCACTGACCTGATAAATATGATTATACATGAGTGTGTTGTCCCAGATGATTGGCTGAAGAGTGTAATTGTAAATGTGTACAAAGGGAAGGGTGATGCCCTGGAAAGAGGAAATTATAGAGGTATAAAGCTCTTAGATCAGATAATGAAATTAACAGAGAGAGTTCTAGATGGTATGGTTAGAGAAAAAGTGAATACTGATGAGATGCAGTTTGGGTTTATGCCAGGCAGGGGGACCACTGATGCCACATTCATTGTTCGACAGCTTCAGGAAAAATATATTGGAAAGAAATGGGAACTGCATTTTGTTTTTGTTGATAGGAACTGTATTTTGTTTTGTTTTTACTGGACAATCTAAATCATGGAGAAAGGAAAAATATGATTTTTAGGGTGGCAAATCATGTGAAGAGGGATAATCGGGACATTGTAGGTGAGCAGTGTGTGAAGTATGATGATGGAAGGGTGGTGGTGAGCAGTGAGGATATTAAAGATGCATGGAGAGAGCATTATAGCCGATTGTTGAATGAGGAGTTTGATTGGGATAGAGAAGGTTTGGAGCCCGCTGATCCAGAGTTTGGCCCTTGGCCTTTGATTGACGCTGCTACTGTGAGTCAGGCAATAGGCAGGATGCGGGTGGGGAAGGCGGCAGGTGTGTCTGGGTTGACTGCCGAAATGTTGAAGGCCTCAGGAGATACTGGGGTGAGGTTAGTCACTGACCTGATAAATAGGATTATATATGAGTGTGTTGTCCCAGATGATTGGCTGAAGAGTGTAATTGTAAATGTGTACAAGGGAAAGGGTGATGCCCTGGAAAGGGGAAATTACAGAGGTATAAAGCTCTTAAATCAGGTAATGAAAGTAATGGAGAGAGTTCTAGAAGGTATGATTACAGAAAGAGTGAATATCGATGAGATGCAGTTTGGGTTTATGCCAGGCAGGGGGACCACTGATGCCATATTCATTGTTCGACAGCTTCAGGAAAAATATATTGGAAAGAAAAGGGAATTGTATTTTGTTTTTGTTGATTTGGAAAAGGCCTTTGACAGTGTCCCTAGAGAGGTGGTGAAGTGGGCAATGAGAAAGCTAGGGTTGGAAGAGTGGCTGGTTAGGGTGGTTATGGCCATGTACATGGGTGCTCGCACCCAGGTAAGAGTGAATGGAGCTTTGAGTGATGAGTTTTCCGTGAATGTTGGTGTGCATCAGGGGTCATTTTTTAGTCCCTTGTTGTTTATCATGGTGCTTGAAGCCCTCTCACGTGACTTCAGAGATGGACTCCCACGGAAGATGTTGTATGCTGATGATTTGGAGAATGAAAAGGAGGCGGAGGAAAGATTTAAGAAGTGGAGAGATGGTATGGGGCACAAGGGCTTGAGGGTGAATGCAGATAAAACAAAAGTGATGATATCTAGGGTTGGTGGCAGTACAATCAGAAAAGAGGGAGAGTGGCCATGTGCAGTTTGCCACAAGGGTGTGGGAAGCAATTCCATCTTGTGTAGTGTTTGTGATAAGTGGGTGCACAAGAGATGTAGTGGTATTAGAGGTAGACTGCGAGATGATGCTGATTTCATGTGTGCGACGTGTCGGGGAGAGCAGGTGGAGATTGTTAGGCGTGAGAGGGTTGAACTTGCAGGTGAGTCTCTTGAGTGTGTGGAGGAGTTTCGTTATTTGGGAGACATGTTATGTGCCGGAGGTGGGGCTGGAGTTAGCTCGGTTGCTAGGGTGAGAAGTGGTTGGAAGAAGTTCAGGGAGCTGTTGCCTCTCCTGACATTGAGAGGACTCTCCTTACGTGCTAAGGGGTCTTTGTATGCAGCATGTGTTAGGAGTGTGATGCTGTTTGGTAGTGTGACCTGGGCAGTGAAGGAAGAGGATATTGGCAGGTTTAAACGTACAGAAATGACAATGATTAGGTGGATGTGTAGTGCATCCCTGAATGCAATGCCTGGGGGGGCTGGGTTTACGATGGAAGAGTTGAGAGGTAGGATGGGACTGGAGTGTATTGGTGTTGTGATGAGGAGATGTAGGCTGAGGTGGTTT
>JAGKTI010016512.1:0-19379 GCA_018397915.1 Birgus latro
ATATATATACATATACTGTATATACTGTATATATATCTATAACGTATTACACATATACATATGAGGTGTATGGTACCAGAGGGGCATAACCCTCAAATCCAGCATGTTGTGTTAGAAGCAGGACAGTGTTCGTCAAGGCTAGCTACACCACGTGGTGGAGAATTTCAAGGGAAATGTAGCCTTAATGTAGGGGACAATAGAGTTGCAAGTCGGGTGGGTTCATGTGCACAAACCTTGAATGAGAAATGTTTTACAGATCCCAGATGGGTGTATCCAGCACTGCCGAGTCTGGGCCAGCCAGCCAATGAGCGTGCCTCACATAGCCATCAATGTTGTCATCCCTGAGCTTAACCAATCACGTGCCTCTTACTGTAGCAGCTTAGCTCAGTCAGCCCTTTTAAGACGCACGCTGTGACCACACTCTTTTGTGTCCTCTCCGCCAGAAAATGAGTTCTTTTGAGAGTGAGAGTGAGGACCAATGTCCAGTGCATACTGTACTAGGAAGTGTGTAAGAAAGCCTGACACTTGGAGAAAACACGTTGTTAACCCCTACACTGCGGGGTTGTCGGAGGTTTGCCATGCCATTCCTGCGGGGATATTCGCGCTCCGACTGACTTTTTAAAAGTATTTGCCAAAAATCAGTTATTAGTCCTAGATTATTATAATTACATATGCATGTGGCACATACCTTCAGCTTTCTCCTGGGATGTTTTTTTTAGCACTCGTCGACTACCGTAGGACTTGTGGAGACTTCTGAAGTTGGGTAACTAAGTCTCCACTTAAACTTCCCGATATCTCCTAATCTGAATACTGTTGCCAGATATTATCACTAGAAACACTATTCAATGATTTCAAAGTAGTTTGGAATCCATACTAAAAAAAAAAAAACACTGAAAGCAATGTAAAATATGAGCGCGTACAAGCCTCTCACTCGCACTAATTCGCCACTGGTATTGTCATTTCTTACTTATATACACACTCGTACTTTATTATTTCTAATACTGTACTTTGTTACACTTACATATATCTACAGTCCTTTACCACTTCCCACATGTTATTTAGTAGGGGTAGAGGTCACAGGGCCTTTTATAATAGGCACAAAAGCGGCAGAAATGGAGGGGCGTCATTTCACTGTGAAGGACGAGAGCAAACTGACTGTATCTCGGTAGCGAAGAGTTGAAAATATCAGCTGCTAATGTATGTGCTAAGAAATAAGTTGTAGGAAATCTAGACAATGCACAATAAATTAGGTAGTTCCAGGTGAATATAAATATCACTCAGGCTTCTCCCTTCCTTTCTTATATACATTTATATTACGAGAGTAGCTCATACGGCATATTTCACGGGGAAAAAAAGCAGGGGAAGTTAGCGAACGAGTCCAGGTTGGATGTTGCCAAGTGATAATTAGCCAATTCCAGGTGTATGGCACTATCAATCACCTTATTTTTTATATATATATTATTTTGTATAAGAATAGGACATAGGGCTCATTTCAGTGGATGAAAACAGTGGAAAAATCCAGGGAAGATTTACTTAGCGCAGAGCGGCTGAGCAGACGACACGAAAGGGTAATGGAGGGGAGGTAGGGAGGGGAGTCTAGAATGGGGGAAAATGGCTAAATTGTCAACAATGGATGGGAGTACTGATGACATTAGCAGCTCTGACTGTTGTTGGACATTGGCAGTGCTGATAGATGATACAAGTAACCACCTGAAAGCCTGGGGGAATTAAAAATAACACAGAGTCACTCAAGTGACGCCCCGTGGTATGATCCTTTGCACCCGACCGTCACGAAAGTGACGACCCGCTGTTAAGGGGTTAAGAAGAAACGAAATAGTGGTCAGGCATACATTAGTCATGCCACAAAGATACCTGTTGCTGCACGTGAGATTTGTCCTTCCTGCACCTTCTCCAACAAGTGTTTTGATGAAGTTGGAATGGAGAATGTTAAGGTTATCTTTAGTAATTACTTGTCCATGCAGGACCAAAATGCCCAGACTCACTACCTTCATGGCTGTGTGTCAGTTGTACCAGTGAAACGCTCAGAAGTGAAGGGACAGGAGAGTAGGAGGAAAGACTCGTGTTTACACTGCCATGGTGAACAACATACCCATTGATGTATGCCTCATTGCTTTCCTTAATGTTCACGCCATTTCTGAGAAACGAGTGCGCAGTCCCATTAAAATGGGTACGGCAACAGGAATTGTGATCGATGAGCAGCGAGGGACGCACTGGCCTCACATCGTGACTCCAGAGGTTGTTAAGGAGACGGTACGGGTCCACATTAACCCCTTATCCGCAAGTTGTCACTTCTGTGACACTCGGGTGCAATGGATCATACCGCGGGGCGTCGCTTTGATTTTGTGTTGTTTTGAATTCGCCCAGGCTTTCTGGTGGTGACTTGTATCATCTATCGGCACTACCAGTGTCCAGCAATAGTCAGAGCTGCTAATGTTATCAGTACTCCCATCCATTGTTGACAATTTAGCCATTTTCCCCCATTCTAGACTCCCCTCCCTACCTCCCCTCCATTACCTTCTCGTGTCGTCTGCTTAGCCACTCTGCGCTACGGAAATCTTCCCCGGATTTTTCCACTGATTTCATCCATTAAAACGAGCCCTATGCCCTATTCTTATACAAAATAATATACAGTATATATAAAAAAATAAGGTAATTGATAGTGCCATACACCTGGAATTGGCTAATTATCACGTGGCAACATCCAGCCTGCACTCGTTCGCTAATTTTGCCTGCTTTTTTCCCCGTGAAATATGCCATATGAGCTACTCCCGTAATATAAATGTATATAAGAAAGGAAGGGAGAAGCCTGAGTGATATTTATACCCACCTGGAGCTACCTAATTTATTATGTATTGTCTAGATTTCCTACGACTTATTTCTTAGTATATACATTAGCAGCTGACACTTTCAACTCTTGGCTACCGAGATACGTACTGTACATTCAGTTCACTGTTGTCCTTCAAGGTGAAATCACGTTGCAGTCGCGCCCCTCCATTTCTGCTGCTTTTCCGCCCATTATAAAAGGCCCTGTGACCTCTACCTTTACTAAACATCGTGTGGGAAGCGGGAAAGGACTGTAGATATATATATAAGTGTAATAAAGTACAGTACTAGAAATAATAAAGTGTGAGTGTGTATATGAGTAAGAAATTACAGAATTCCAGCGGCGAATTAGTGCGAGTGGGAGGCTTGTACGCGCTCGTATTTTACATTGCTTTCACAGTGTTTTTTTTTTTTTTTTTAGTATGGATTCCAAACTACTTGGAAATCATTGAATAGTGTTTCTAGTGATAATATCAGGCAGTGGTATTCATATTACAGGATGTTGGGAAGTGTAAAATGGAGACTTAGTTACCCAACTTCAGAAGTCTCCACAAGTCCTACAGGAGTCGATGAGTGCTAATAAAACATCCCAGGAGAAAGCTGAAGGTATGTGCCATATGCAAATGTGATTAAAATATTCTAGGACCAATAACTGATTTTTGGCAAATATTTTTAAAAAGTCAGTCGGAGTGCGAATTTGCCTCGCAGGATGGGCACAGCGCGCCTCCGACAACCCCGCGGTTAAGGGGTTAAGAGTCTAGCCACCTGCATCTCGCATTATTCTTGGGCCAAAAGCCTGAATCGTGTGTATCTACCACCTGGTTCTAATATGTCAAGCCTCTATAAAGATTTCTTCCAGTTTCTTCAATGTGAAAATAAGGTACTGCTGAAGGCAACCCAACACACGTATACTCACATTTTGAACACTGAGTTCAACATTGGGGTTGAACCTCCTCGGTCAAATAGCTGCAGCTTTTGTGATGAAACTGAGATGAAGTTGCAACAACTTCAAGAGGGCAGAGATGATGAAGCAATACGAGAATTTTACGTCAAGAAGAGGTACCGTGTTGCCAATGCCAAGGCAGCCCATGAAGTCATGAAAGTGTATGGAAGTGATTGTGATCCTAATCTTATGGCAATTGCTAGGGATCTACAACAAACACTGCCTGCTCCAGTGTTAAGTTCTGGGGCACAGTACAGTAAAACCTCGATATAACGGACTTCAGTAGACCGGAATTCGCGTTTATCGGACTCAAGAAGCTACCGGACTAAATTCCTATACAGTATATCGGAAAAAGTCCGATAAAGCCAGAAGCAGTCCGGAGTGCCTGACTACTTCAGCTGTGTTCACCACAATAAGGTAAATAAAAGACATGTTTGTCAGTGTACATACAATATTATACAGTAACCCCTTCATTATCCGGACGTCCAGTAACCGGACATTCTCACTAACCGGACATTCTGGGTTGCTCAACCCCCAAAATGCAAAAAAATCCGAAAAAAATCGATTAATTTTCGATTTTTTCGGACCGTGTCAGTTTGAATTTTCCGCGCGCGCCGATCCCCTCTGTCTACACTCGTGACGCCACTATCGGTCGCCATTACCCACTCCCCTCCTCCCTCGTGAACAATTCCGAAAATGGCGGCCAAAATGATTGCTTTTGTGGTGATACCCTACCTCCTACAGTGCTTGGTACTGCTCTTCACCTTCATCATGTGTGTGATGATGGCCCCGCCTCCTGAGAAGAGGAAGAGAGTGGTTCCGACTCTGGAGAAGAAGAGGCAGATATTGGACAAGGTGGACGCCGGCTGGTCAACAGGGCGCATCGTACGTGAGTTCAACCTCTCTCGCTCCACCTTGTTTGATATCAAGAAGTCCCGAGACAAACTACAGCAGTACACGGCTGATTTCGCATCGAAGACCAGACGAAACGTGCAGAGGAAGGTGATGTTTACTCCTAAGTATGCAGACATTGACCGCTTCACGTTGATTTGGTATCGACAACAACGAGCTGCTGGTGTGTTGATACGTGGAACGGAGCTGAAAACTGCTGCTGAAAAGTTCGCAAGGCTACACGACGCCCCAGACTTCAAGGCATCTGAAGGTTGGCTCTTCGCGTTTAAGTTATGACACAGCCTTACCAACCGTAAGACCCATGGCGAAGCTCTGGACGCTAACGACGAAGGAGTAGAACAGTTTCGGCAGAAGGTGAATGACTTGATTGATAGGGAGGGCCTCACTCTTGGTCAAGTTTACAATGCTGACGAAACTGGCCTATTTTATCGTTCAATACCCACAAACACTCTCGCTGAGAAGACGGAGAAGCGTTTACCTGGCCCCAAGCTCTCGAAGCAACGTGTGTCTGCTTTGTGCTGTGCCAATGCTAACGGCATGCACCGGCTCAAGCCCGTTATTGTAGGTCATGCAAAGCAGCCTAGGTGCCTTCGTGGGTTGATGAATGCCCTTCCTGTCGTGTGGTATCATTCTCTGAAGGCTTGGTTCACAACCAAGATCTTCAAGAATTGGTTCCACCAACACTTTGTTAAGGAGGTCATTCATTATCAGACGGAGACACTGAAAATCCGACGAGACCAGGTAAAGGCCCTCCTGATTCTTGACAATGCACCTGCGCATCCGTCAGACAAGGAGTTGGTGGCAGAGAATGGTCGCATCAGGTGTATGTTTTTGCCACCTAATACAACTGCTTTCATCCAACCAATGGACCAGGGAGTGATTGCGGCAACGAAGAGGCTATACCGACGGAAGTTCTTGGACGAGGTGATGGTTGTATACGAGGACGAGGATGATCGCAGGGAAGGACGTGACATGCGAGGACAAAAAACACTCGAAAACATTCGCCGATACACCCTCAAGTCTGCCATCTACAACTGGGCAAATGCATGGAATGAAGTCTCTGTCAAGACTTTAGAAAATGGTTGGTCTCGCCTACTTCATGGAAGTGACGTGGTGCACGATTTTCTGGGTTTTGACGTGGATGACTTTCATGCAAGGCTTCGTACGGGTGGAGACGATGTGGGTGTCGACGAAGTGCGCGAGTGGTTGGATGACGACGAGGGCGATCCTGGGTATCAGATCATGTCTGATACCGAGATCGCATCTACTGTTGCTGGTCCCAGTACCCAGCAGGAAGATTCTGACGAGGACAGCGATGATGATGCGGACTCCTCACAGGTTGCAACTGCCCCAACAATCCCCAGGCTGAGCACAATCCGGCACTATGTGGAGTTCGTCCTTGACTACCTAGAACACCCGGACTGCGACAGAGAGATGGGGTCATTGGAATTGGCGAGTCAAGTGTGAGGTTTCAGGCAACGTATCATTAATCGTCAAAATCGTCGTCCTCTGCGTCAATCAACCATTGAGAGTTTTTCCAGGCCAGTCAACCCTGCCATCGTCCACTCTTGCTCCACACCATCATCTTACGAAGACAGGCCTTCTAGCTCCGATCCACAGCCCAGCACATCAGGCACGGCTGAATCACCACTGGATGTTAGTTTGCGTCTATCTTCGGAGTCCTCTGTGGTGGATAGTGTATCACCACGTCGCACCAAGATGCCCCTACGCCGCCTCCGTCTGTTCATCTCGGACACTGACAGCGACTAAATTCTCCAGGGATTGTCACTAGACCACACGGGAATTTACTGTTGTGTACAGTGCAGTGAAGTGATGTTATTCCAGTTATAAAAAAAAAAAACCTTGGTGAAAGTGTTGGTGAGAAGTGCTGGTGATTCTCAGTTGGAAAGGTGTGTCAGGTGCAACGTTTTCCTGTCAGAGTCTGAGATGATAGAGTGGGTTATTACATCAGGAGGGCCGCTTTTTGTTCGTAAGTACCAACTTCATGCCTAACCTGTTTTCATCATGCTGTACATATGTTAAAAAATTACCAAAAATGTTAATCATAATGTCCTGCTTGCAATTTAACTTTTCCATGCATGGTTCTTAAGTAAAACAGCTAGAAAAAAGGTGGAAGATGTGAATTTCATGTCCGGTCCTAACCTAACCTAACCTAACCTAACCTAACCTAACCTAACCTATGGTTACCATAAAGATTTTCATGCCTAACCTGTTTTCATCATGCTGTACATGTGTTAAAATATTACCAAAAATGTTAATCATGATGTCCTGCTTGCAGTTTAATTTTTCCATGCATGGTTCTTAAGTAAAACAGCTAGAAAAAAGGTTAAGCAGTGAATTTCACGTCCGTTCCTAACCTAACCTAACCTACGGTTACCATAAAGATTTTCATGCCTAACCTGTTTTCATGATGCTGTTAATGTGTTAAGAAATTACCCTAAATGTTAATCATAACTTCCTGCTTGCAATTTAATTTTTCCATGCATGGTTCTTAAGTAAAACAGCTAGAAAAAAGGTTGAAGCAGTGAATTTCATGTCCGGTCCTAACCTAACCTAACCTAACATTGTGTTAATCATAATTTCCTACTTTTAATTTAATTCTTTCATGCATGGTTATTAAGTGCACCAGCTATGAAAAAGGTTGAAGCAGTGAATTTGATGTCTGGTCATAACCTAACCTAACCTAACCAAACTTTAAGTTAACCTAACCTAACCATTTTTCTGGTAGCAGTTTACATCGTTTACTGAATTTGATGCTTTGTATCCAATAATTTAGTGCATAAAATGTGAGAAAAGATGATTTCCATGTCCGATACTTACTTATACTATGCTGGCAAGTTCTGAGCTCCTATGACTCACTCACCCCTAAATCATCATTTTTTGGTTAAAATTCAGTAAATTCATGCTATGTATGCATTATTTATGTGAAAAGAGACCTAAATAAGTGCTATACATGTCCACTAGGGGGGTAGGAAGGTAGTTTTCTGATTTAGGTTAGGTTAGGTTAGGTTAGGGTCATGAAAAACCAGTGCTGGAGCTTCAGGACCAATATCCGGACAAAACCATTATCCGGACATGCCTTTGGCTCTATTATATCAGATAATGGAGGGATTACTGTAATACCATCTGATTAATGTAGTGAAGTTATAGCACAGTACAGTACCGCAGTGGTAGTCAAAACAGTTTGAGAACCATTCATGCGATCAGGACTAATGTCTGATACATCAAAAGTCCGGATAGCAGGGGGGAAGTCCGAATGTCACTTTTATTGGAACTTCACATTTTTCGGAATGGTTTGAGCCCCAATTAGTCCATTATAGTGATGTCTTACTGTAATACCTAAGGAAACTCTGGATGTATAATTTTGGTATTCTTGACCGGAAAAGTAACCACGCATATTTTTACATCTGGAATGAAACTCAGGCTAAGTGGGGGTCCTGTGAAATTGCCAGTTGTGTATCGCATTATGTAAATAATTATGTTAGTGATAACATTCGACAGTTAGTGATCTTCAGTGGTAATTGCGCTGACCAAAACAAAAATCTGAATGTGGTGTTTTTTATATGCATTTGATATAGTGTGGTAGATTTGACTGTATTAAGCATTATTTCATGGTGCCAGGCCATAGTTATTTGCCATGTGACCAAGATTTTGGTAATGTAGAACTCATACTTAAAGGTCAAGATATGTATTCAACCCCCCATTATGTGGAGTTCATGCGTAAGTGCAGAGAGAAAACCCTATTAGTGTAGTGGAGATGACTCAGGACTCTTTTGTGGACTTTACTGTGCTCCAAGCTTTGGTAACCAAGGTTGGCTTTATTGGCAGTGAGTTTAAGAATGCCAAAATGTTTATTGGAGTTTCGTTATTTGGGAGACATGTTTTGTGCCGGAGGTGGGGATGGAGTTAGCTCGGTTGCTAGGGTGAGAAGTGGTTGGAAGGAGTTCAGGGAGCTGTTGCCTCTCCTGACATTGAGAGGACTCTCCTTACGTGCTAAGGGGTCTTTGTATGCAGCATGTGTTAGGAGTGTGATGCTGTTTGGTAGTGAGACCTGGGCAGTAAAGGAAGAGGATATTCGCAGGTTTAAACGTACAGAAATGACGATGATTAGGCGGATGTGCAGTGCGTCCCTGCATGCAAGGCCTGAGGGGGCTGGGTTTACGATGGAAGAGTTGAGAGGTAGGATGGGACTGGAGTTTATTGGTGTTGTGATGAGGAGATGTAGGCTGAGGTGGTTTGGACATGTGGAGAGGATGAGGGATGATAATTGGGTACAGAGGGTGAGAGGTGTTAATATTGGGGGAGGGGTTGGGAGGGGTAGACCGAGAAAGACATGGGACGAGGTCATTAAGTGTGACTTAAGGGTTAAGGGACTGAACAGGGAGGCTGCCAGGGATCGAGCAGCGTGGAGAGCCGCCATTAGGTGTCCAAGGCCGACGCATGCATGTTGAAGCCTTCAAAAACGAAACGAAACGAAACGAAGTGATTATAAGATGGGGATTAAGGTGAGGTCAGGTTATGGTGTGGAGGAATCTGTGTGCATGAAGCTCCAGAAAGGCAGGCAACAGGGTATGATCCCTCAGAGTTCTATCTGCCCATTATTCCATTGCCTTCTAAGTACCCAAATGGAGTTAAGCTTAAACAAGAAAAACTTCGTGATCTGAAAGCCGTGTTGCAGTATGTGAACCACAACTACCAAGGCTTCTTTGAAGTGATCTTCAGTAGTCACAGTGAAGAAGTGGAAGAAGGGGGCATAGGCTGGGAGACAGTGGAGTCTGACCCAGATGACGACTTCCTGGAGTATTAACCCTCCCCCACCCCATCAACTTACAGAAGCAGTACTAGTGACGAGGGATTGGTAAGTGTTCATATTATATTATTTTCAGTGTTTGTTCAACTGTTATTGAAGATCACCTGTATGAACTGTAAATAAGAAAATTGGTTAAAATCAATTTAAAAATTAATAAAAGAAAAAAACTAAAGCTCATAGCATGTTGAAATTTTCACAGGTTTTTAACCTCTTATTAATAATGTGTTAGGTAGCATTATTTGGTACAACCAGTAATAGTTTATGAGGGCTTGTTTGGTAGGGATGCTGAATAACTGCCGTAAAAGAAAAAGAAATAAAAAAAAGAAAAGAAATACGTTGCGCTGGAAAGTACTAGCCAAGACGAATCTATAGGTATTATAATAACATAATAATTGTTTCAAAATCATTATGAAAACAGTTCATCTACTTTAAACCGCTATAGTGAAAAACCATTGAAAAACCATGGTTTTTAGGTTATGCCCCTGTGGCACCAGACACCTCATATATACGGTATTAACTTACAGTATTTATATTTTCTATATAAATATATACAGTACATATATGCATATACATATTTGTATTTATTATTTGTGAATTTTTTATATCTGCTTTTACCATACCAGTACCCGTTAGATGTTTAAAAAGATTTGATGAATGAGATAGGTACTGCATAGGCCCATTATTCTAGAGTCCCTTTTCTTCACCAATGGTGGGGAGGTCTTTTAAGACCAGGGAAATTGTATAGGTTTAACATTGGGGAATTACATGAATGGCCAGTAATAAGAATGAATGAAATTGTTTTGTCTGAAGGGGTTAAGTCAGCTCATTATCTAACCAGATGAACCAAACTTACAAACCCTATCCAGTCCAGTGTATCCTAACTTATCAGGACCTCTTACAGACTCCACCGGACTGTGTGCTTGTCCAGCAGCATGGGGATTAAAGTCCACGTGGATAACATAGTCAAGTCTGAGGAAGATGAGCGACAGTATCGCGCTTTAATATTGGAAAATGATCTGAAGGTACTGCTCATATCAGACCCAGCCACGGATAAGTCTGCTGCAGCTCTTGACGTCCATATAGGTGAGTCCTGAGAGAGAGAGAGAAAGAGAATGCTGCCTATTTTGAACTCAGAGAGAAAAAAAAATCTGCCTATTTTGAATCCAGAGAGAGAGAGAGAGAGAGAGAAATTCTGCCCATTTTGAACCCACATAGAGAGAGGGGGGGGGAATGCTGCCTAGTTTAAACTCAGAGAGGAGGGGGGGGAGGGAGGGGTTGCTGTCTATTTTGAACCCAGAGAGAGAGAGAGAGCGCGAGAGAGAGACAGAGAGAAGGAGAGAGAGGGTAAATTACTCTAAAAACATTTCAGTATGAATATACCGACATCCACAAGAGGTAAACCTGAAATTCCCAAGCACTGTTTGTATTATCAGCCCTCCTAAATATGTTAATATGGGAAGTGCCCTGATCATTGAGTCAGACATTCTGAGGAATGATTATTTGAGCCTGTAGCATATTTAATTCAATCTGACAGAGCTCTTCAACCTCATTCAGCTCTGGTGTAGGCCAGGTATAGTCAGACTAAGACGCATTGAATTTTGTGCAACTATGACTTAATATTGAAAGTAAGGGAATGGCACAGACCGATCTGATGGAACAAGCCAGGTGTTGTTGTATAGTCTATCTGTCTGTCTATTGCCAAATGCCTTAATCCTGTAAGGGGTGGCCACAAACAAATCGCCTCCATGTCGCCCTGTCCCCTGCCATTTCATTGCCTGCTCCCAGCTCACACCCTCCTCTCTCATATACCCATCCACAAAATCCCTCCATCTCATCCTTGGCCTCCCCCTCCTCCTGCCCCCCTCCACCTCACTCACATACACTCTTCTCACCAGTCTCTCACTCTCCATCCTCTCCACATGTCCAAACCACCTCATTGTGTTTCTCCTAACCTTCTTATCACATCCACATCCACACCACAATGCTCCTTCACTTCCTCATTTGTCAGTCTGTCTCTCCATGTGACTCCACGTGCTCCTCTCAGATAACTCATTTCCACTGCTCTCACTCTTGAATTCTGTCCTTCCAACTAGGTCCAAGCTTCACTTCCATACATTAGAGTTGGTATCACAATGCTGTCATGTAGTAGCTTTTTCACTTCCATGCTCACTTCCCTGTTTCTTATCACTTCTTTCAAGGAACCAGCAACCTTTCTTCCCTGTTCCACCCTTTCAAGCACTTCACCCTCTAGACTTCCATCCCTACTCATCACACTACCCAAGTACTTAAATGCACTCACATTTTCCATTTCTTCTTCATCCAGCCTCACTGTACATTCACTGACTTCACTTTTCTTGAAGACCGTAACTGTCAGTAAAAATTCGTGAATCACTCCTTTGTAGTGAGAGTTAATCAAAATTGAAACGTTGGTAAATTTGCATAAGTCTCGTGAGTAAATTAAGGCAATTAAATCCTCTAACTCACCCGCAAATGCTTTCCTCACATACTAGCTAGTTCCCTAAGATTAGGCCAAATTCATAAGGTCACTTAGCTATATAATGAGTCGGACAACAGGTGACGACGGACGTGATGTTTCGGTTGATTTCCTGGGCATCCAGGCGTCCTTCTAGATGTGTATTTACAAGTGCTAGCTGAACGGTGTCTGCTAATGGAGTGCGTGAATATGGCGGGTTTCTTCTCCCTCATGGGATTGAAGAGTTGCCAATTATTTATTACTTACAAGGCTAAGTACAGTTAAATTACTCCGTGAAATATACAAGGTGAATGTAACTTAATTTAATCTTTGTTTTAATTAAACTATACAAAATATTCCCTTTTATCTCTAAAGATATATGTTAAACCCATGTCTGCTTTTAAAGTGAGGCTTTTCATCCTCAGGACACGTCACACTCATGCAGACACAGTGAGGCCAATGGAAAATTCCTAGGTATTTACATATATGTACAATATAGTTGTCCACAAGAGTTAAATTCAGTAGCATTTAATTTATTAATATTAAGAATTATTAACAGAACCTAATATCTGGAACCTCTCGAATCATTATTAGCATTCTGGAAGTTTTCCTCTGCCCTTTATCAGTGACAACTATTGTAAAAATAAAGAGCACAACTGCTCTGGGGAGAAATATTTCCCACAATAACTTTACTCTTCCCAACATTCACCTTTAGATTTTGTTTCTTACACACACTCCTAAACTCATCCACCAAGCCTTGCAGCTCCCCTTTGCCTTCACTTTACAACACAGTATCATCTGGAAACAACAGTACAGGGAGTTTCCAAACACTTCCCTCTCTCACTAGGGCCTTTCCAACATCCACTTCCCTACCTTGTATCTCTTTTATAACCCCATCCATGTACAGATTGAACAACCATGGAGACATGACACATCCTTGTTTCAATCCAATTTGTTGTATAGTAATTACCATATACAGTAGTGTCCCAGAAAAGTCAGAGTGTTGGCTTTTGTAGGTTAGATCTCCGAAAGGTGACAGGAGGCTTTTCACTCATGTAATGCCATCAGGGGAAGTAGAATGGTCATTTATCTTAAAATATACTTGGCTGCAGAATCCATGCCTCAGACCCCTATACCTCAAAGGGTTTGATTGAGAATGGACAGTTACAGTACCGTACCATATGTTTTACGTCCTTACCCATCCCAGAATGCATGTCTGATCATTGAGAACTGCCTTCCTTTAGACTCCTCCATGTTGAAGAGTGTAAATGGGATTAGTAGTTACATTTTTTTTCTCTCCACTCACTCTTCTCCTGCAGTCCTCCTTATGAATTGATAAAAATGGTAGATTACTAGTGGAGAAGGGAGAAAAAGTAAACAGATGGAGAGAACACTGTAATGAACTGTTGAACATAGAGAATGAAAGTAATGCAAGTATAAGTGGCTGGGGAATGGCGGGGAGAAGGAGGGTTGTGAGAAGAGAAGAAGAAATCAGTAAGATGGAAGTGGTGGAAGCAATGAAGAAAGTTAAAATGGGGAAAGCCCCAGGAATTGATGGAGTGTGTGGTGAAATGCTGAAGCATGGGGGAGAGATAGTAATAGAATGGATGTGGAAGGTGTGCAGATTGGCTTGGGAGGAGGGTAGAGTCCCGGAGGATTGGAAGTCAGGTATAATTATTCCTCTGTACAAAAGGAAAAGGGGAAAAAGCAGTGTGTGGTAACCATAGGGACATTTGCCTTCTCAGTGTAATAGGAAAAGTATATGGTAGGATACTTATTGACAGAGTTAGGGAAATAACAGAGGAATTAGTTGGAGAAGAACAGGGAGGTTTTAGGAAGGGAAGACGTTGTGTAGACCAGATATTCGTTCTTAGATCCTTAGTGGAAAAGTTTTTAGAGAAGGGCAAGAAGTTGTATGCAGCCTTCATGGATCGGGAGAAAGCATATGACAGGGTCGATAGATAAGGTTTGTGGAAGGTATTAAGAATATATAGAGTGGATGGGAAGTTGTTGAAGGCAGTGAAGAGTACGTATGAGGGTGCTAAGGCTGCAGTGTGTGTGGATAGCAAACTGAGTGAATCTTTCCATTTGAAGGTTGGTTTGAAACAAGGATGTGTCATGTCTCCATGGTTGTTCAATCTGTATATGGATGGGGTTATAAAAGAGATACAAGGTCGGGCAGTGGATGTTGGAGCGGCCCTAGTGAGAGAGGACAGTGTTTGGAAACTCCCTGTACTGTTGTTTGCAGATGATGCTGTGTTGTTGAGCGAAGACGAAGGGGAGCTTCAAGGCTTAGTAGATGAGTTTGGGAGAATGTGTAAGAAACGGAATCTAAAGGTGAATGTAGGGAAGAGTAAAGTGATGGTCTTCGAGAGAAGTGAAGCCAGTGAATGTACAGTGAGATTGGATGGGAAGGATATGGAGAATGTGAGTGAATTTAAGTACTTGGGCAGTGTGATGAGTAAGGATGGTAGTCTGGAGGGTGAAGTGCTCGAAAGGGTGCAGCAGGGAAGGAAGGTTGCTGGTTCGTTGAAAGCAGTGATAAGAAAGAGGGAGGTGAGCATGGAAGTGAAAAAGTTGTTACATGACAGTATTGTGATACCAACTCTGACATATGAAAGTGAAGCTTGGACCCTGTTGGAAGGACAGAAGTCAAGAGTGAGAGCAGTGGAAATGAGTTATTTGAGAGGAGCATGTGGAGTCACATGGAGAAAGAGACTAACAAATGAGGAAGTGAAGGAGCATTGTGGTGTGGTTGTGGATGTGATAGGAAGCATTAGGAGAAACATGTTAAGGTGGTTTGGGCATGTGGAGAGGATGGGGAGTGAAAGACTGACGAGGAGAGTATGTGAGTGAGGTGGAGGGGGCAAGAGGGAGGGGGAGGCCGAGGATGAGATGGAGGGATGGAGTGGAGAGGTACATGAGAGAGGAGGGTGTGAGTTGGGAGCAGGGTAGTGAAATGGCGGGGGACGGAGCGACATGGAGGCGATTTGTTTGTGGCCACCCCGTGCGGGATTGAGGCGTCTGGCAATAGATACACAGAGATCTATATTATTGTTATAATACAGGAGAGAAGTACTGTCACCATTTGGATCCTCTGACCACAATCTCATCAACGCCTCATTACAGTAGAACCTCAATTATCCACGAGCCAATAAACCGGAATTGGCGTTAAACCAGAAAATTTAAAGAAAATTTCCAAAAAAGATTTAAGAAGTGGAGAGATGGTATGGGGCACAAGGGCTTGAGGGTGAATGCAGATAAAGCAAAAGTGATGATATCTAGGGTTGGTGGCAGTACAATCAGAGAAGAGGGAGAGTGGCCATGTGCAGTATGCCACAAGGGTGTGGGAAGCAATTCCATCTTGTGTAGTGTTTGTGATAAGTGGGTGCACAAGAGATGTAGTGGTATTAGAGGTAGACTGCGAGATGATGCTGATTTCACGTGTGCAGTGTGTCGGGGAGAGCAAGTGGAGATTGTTAGGCGTGAGAGGGTTGAACTTGCAGGTGAGTCTCTTGAGTGTGTGGAGGAGTTTCGTTATTTGGGAGACATGTTATGTGCCGGAGGTGGGGCTGGAGTTAGCTCGGTTGCTAGGGTGAGAAGTGGTTGGAAGAAGTTCAGGGAGCTGTTGCCGCTCCTGACATTGAGAGGACTGTCCTTACATGCTAAGGGGTCGTTGTATGCAGCATGTGTTAGAAGTGTGATGCTGTATGGTAGTGAGACCTGGGCAGTAAAGGAAGAGGATATTCGCAGGTTTAAACGTACAGAAATGACAATGATTAGGTGGATGTGCAGTGCGTCCCTGCGTGCAAGGCCTGGGGGGGCTGGGTTTACGATGGAAGAGTTGAGAGGTAGGATGGGACTGGAATGTATTGGTGTTGTGATGAGGAGATGTAGGCTGAGGTGGTTTGGACATGTGGAGAGGATGGGGGATGATAATTGGGTACAGAGGGTGAGAGGTGTTAATATTGGGGGAGGAGTTGGGAGGGGTAGACCGAGAAAGACATGGGACGAGGTCATTAAGTGTGACTTAAGGGTTATGGGACTGAACAGAGATCGAGCAGCATGGAGAGCCGCCATTAGGTGACCAAGGCCGACACATGCAAGCATGTTGGAGCCTTCAAAAACGATCAACCGGGGAAAATCCAGGACCTAACCAGCATTTGAAATTCACCGCGCAACCATCCCGCCTGAATGTTTTCATTCCTTCGCCACCAGAGCGCATTACCACAGTTCCCGCCGTTGTTCAGAGGTCTAATAATGTAAACATCGCAACACACAACTGTTTTATCGCAATTTTCCATAATATTTGTGGAATATCGGCCATGGCTCCTGGCTGTTCGTGGGACGATGCTGATGAATGATTTTGAAAGATCATCCGATTCATGGAGAGAAATCCAGCCTACACAGCTAATGAACTGCTTCATTTTCGTAGCCATTTTTACTTCCAAAATCACCGTCTTCCAGCAATCAAACAGTCAGACATCAGGGACTTTTTCATGAGGGGTAAACATGCAAAAACAGCAAACATTTCAATCACATCCTCCTGTTCATTTGTGGGGTTCCCAGATAGTGATGCATCAACGTCCACACAAGCAAGTACTCCAGCAAAAACAGCTGCGCCTCCAGTCTCCCCCATCAGGCCTGTTCGACCCCCAGCCAGCCTATCCACTCGCGTCGATAAGCCTGCATCACCCACAACTCTGCGGTTCCGAGACAATTCACTGTCGTCAGTTCGCCGTCAGACAGTTCCCCGTCAAAACATGGATGATTCCCCGTCAGGACAGTTCACACCCTGGATGATTCCCCATCATTCTACAGTATATTATTATTAATTAACCCACCGAGTCCCGACCGGTTTTTTACCCAGCCTACCCCCAGATCCCGACTGATTTTCGACTTTTTGTTTTTTGGCTGAAACCTTCGCTTTTGGTGAGAAACATCGAAAATTCATAGTGAAATCGCAATCCTGAAGTAAAAAAATGTTGATACAGGTGTTACTCAACCTTACGTTTTCCTTCTCTTTCAGGGTACCTGGCTAAGAAAACGAACTATGGAATGGTTGACTAATTCAAGCCACTTTAAATTACGTATTTATTTCATTTATTTGGTATGAATTTATGTGTAGTAAAAGTCTATAATGGTTTTCACACAATAATATAGGTGTTTATAAGCACTGTTCACTTACCCAAAACCCCAGTATATTGCACCTTGCTTTATGACATTACCACCTCATCACTTCTGTTTGTTTCTACCTTTAGCTTCTTTGTTTCTTTGTCCTCCACCTCAGGAATCACTTTCACCGTGAATTTCGTCATTAGAGAGACCGTGGGGCAACATACCTTTACTGGCTAGGTTGCTGCTAACAGGTGAATTGCACAGTGTGGGGGGGAAGGGGGGGTTAGGAGGGGCCAGGCAGTATCCCCGCTTGAAAGCAGGTAGAGGAAGGTCTCCCACATATGCCTACCAAAAATCACCCGCGAATGTTGAAAAATGTGCACACAATGGGCTTTGCAATTGTGTGACGTACGATGTACGTTGTTGGGTCTGTCCGCGGAAAAAAGTAGCGACGTACACCGTACGTCGATGGGACTCGGCGGGTTAATATTAAAACATCAACTTTAATCACACGGCGAGCAGTGTGTGTGTGCTCCAGCTTCGGTTCGCAGTGAGCTGGCGATGTAACTATTTTTCCTCCACATCATTTCCCCCCAACGTCATTTTCCGTAAGTCCCTGATATACTGCTCGATGGTGACGAGTGATAAGTGAAATATACAGACAAAGTGATCATATTTGTTTGTATGATTGTAAAAATTAAGTGTATAAAGTGTACAGTACAGTATTTGAAAAATGCTTAAAATTAAATACACCACACGGCACCACACGGTACATACAGTACAGTATTTGAAGTGTTTATAATTAAGTTATACCCATAAAGTTCCTTCTAAATGCTAAAAAATTAGAAAAGGGGTATGCATTAATATTAAGACATCAACTTTAATCACACGGCGAGCGGTTTGTGGTGAGCTGACAACGTAACAATTTTTCCTCCACATTTCCCCCAATGTCATTTTCCCTAAGTCCCTTGATATACTGCTCGACGGTGACAAGTGATAAGTGAAATATACAGACAGTGATCGTATTTGTAAGATTGTAAAAATTAAGGTGTATAATGTGTACAGTATAGTATTTGAAAAATGCTTAAAATCATACACACACGGTACAGGCCACAGCTCCGATTCCCATCTACAATTCAGCTCTTGTCAGTGAAGACAATTGGGACAATGATTCACTGTTCCTTGATGATGACCCTGAAGATAATGGGAAATGATTCTGAAGGATTTGCTTTGAAGAATCCTTCATCAGGTGCCGAATGATAACACCAGGCAACATGGGGGGGTAGAGTGACCCAAGCGAGTCTGAATGGTTCCGTAAGAAAACTTTTTTTTTTTTTATTACTATGAGTTTTATTGTGTCCAAGCCTTGCTTAAATTTTACTATGTCAGGCAATAAATTATTTATAGTGGAATTTGAGGAAAAAAATTAGAGGCAAATGAGATATTACCACGAGTCAAAATGAACTCGTGGAGGTGAAGCAGGATGGTGGCCATGATGCTTTTAATAAGCAAAAATATCTTATTTTCTGTGTTATATATGGCCATTATCGAGTCTAAACCTTGCTAAAACTATACTGTGTAATGCAACAAATTATTTTTAGTGGAATTTTAGAAAAGTTAAGGATTAAAAGGGATAGACGGAACTGGGGGGGTGATGCAAGATGGTGGCTATGACACTTCATGTATGAAAAACATCTTCCTGTTAGTGTTACAATGGCCTTTGTTGAGTATAAACCTTACAAAAACAGTACTGTGTTATGCAATAAATTATTTATAGTGGCCTTTGAGAAAAGTTAAGAGGCAAATGGGTTAATGCCCCGATTCAGAGGGAAATGGTGGGATGAAACAGGACTATGGCCATGACTCTTTTCATGTATGAAAATATCTTAGCAGGGGGAAATCCTATGTCGCTTTTTCGGAATATCATATTTTTCGGAATGACTTTGGCCCCAATTAGTCCATTCTAGTGAGGTTTTACTGTATTGTCTTAGCAATTTTTTGGGGTGAAAATTCGGTAATTTAGCAATTTTAGGGGGTGAAAATTCGATAAGACGGAAAATTCGGCAATTCGAACCAGGGTATAGCCCCATACAGTTCGGCTTATGAAGTGTTTATTGTACATTTATATTACAAGAGTAGCTCATACGGCATATTTCACAGGAAAAGAAAGCAGGGGAAATTAGCGAACGAGTGCAGGATGGATGTTGCTAAGTGATAATTAGCCAATTCCAGGTGTATGGCACTATCAATTACCTTAT
>JAGKTI010016513.1:0-17040 GCA_018397915.1 Birgus latro
ATAGAAAACAGTATTTCATAGGAATACTGCAATAATACAATTAATATCAGAAATTCGTCATTGCATACCCTGTCGATTTTATTTGGAGCATGATAAACCACATCCAACCTGTGAACATGGTAACAGTTCCTAGAGGTCGTTGTTGGCACATTTAAAAAATGAAAACTCGGGAAAGGTATCATGAGAAATATCCCGAGCACTTCCACACAACCTAATCGTAAACTACTAACCTTAAAAAGAGATTATGGGAGTGCGGTGAAAAAGTAAGGATAAATGAGATCAGTACTGTTAGCCCTCTCGCGGTTCCAGTACTGGCAGTTTACTGTGGCAGCGTGGCTGATGACAAATTACGTCATTCAGACTACGTGCATCACACCAGCTTCGAGAGGGTTAATGAGACATGGAGAAATGGGAGTCCCAGATTAAGGTTGGGAGATCTGATGGAATTACGACGGGAAAAGTTCAGCATATTTATGGATGGGGTGATAAGTAAAACACGAGTAACGGATAGCGGGATGGGGTTGGTAATGAATGGTGATGGATGGAATATCTCAAATCTGTTGTATGCTGATGATGCAGTACTACTTGCAAATACCGGACAAGAACTCAGCATAGTAGTGCAGAGTTTTGCTGATGTCTGTGAGAGCCATGCCTTGATAGTAAATGTAGAAAAGAGTAAAGTGATGGTTATTGAGAAAAAAGGTGACTCCCAGTGCGATGTTACAGTGAATGGAGACTGGAATTGGTGAGAGTTCAAATACCTGGGTACAGTGATGGAAAAGAGAGGAAAATGTGCAAAAGAAGTGGAAAGTAGAGTGACACAAAGAAAGTAGCTGGTGCAATGAAGGCCTTCATAAGAAACAGAGGCTTGTGTATTGCAGCTGCACGAGGCTTACATGAAGGAGTGTTAGTGCCATCTTCAACATACGGGCACGAAAATGAAAAGTCAAGAGTGAGAGTTGTGGAGATGAGACTGCTGAGGAATGTGTATGCAGTACAGAGAGTGGATAGAATACGAAATAATGTGATTCGTGAAAGATGTGGAGCGAGGAAGTGTGTGGACACCAGAATCGAAGAGAGTGTACTGAGATAGTATGGTCATGTGGAGAGAATGGATAACAATAGAGTGGTGAAAAAGGTATATCTGAGTGAATTTGAAGGAGGGAGGAGGAGAGATAGGCCAAGGAAAAGATGGAGGGATATGGTGAATGAGTGTGTGAGGAAGAGAGGTTTGGAAGTCGGTGAGGCTAGGGAACTGACAAGAGATCGAGCTGGCTGGATGAATATTGTGAGGAGAAGTGCATGATCAGGGATTTGGAACCCCTTTTTAACGAGACAGCGTTTGGATTGACACTATCGGGTACGTTTTTGTGAAGCTACAGAACGTGGTGAATGTTTTTTGCGTATCAGATAGAGCCAGGATTCCGGGGACTTGAATGGTGAGCGAATAGAAGAGTGGCCCATTGGATCGGGCAAATTTGGGCTGTCTGGACATTGCTACTCCTCACCCTGCCGGAAAGGGGGTCCGGATGATGATGATGATGATGATGATGATGATGATGATGATGAGGGCGGCAAAAGCGGGAATGGTGTTGCTAGGTGGGTTCAAAGAGATATGGCTGAGAGGGAGGGGGGGCGGTTACGATATAAGTGGGGGGGGAAGGACATCCGTGAAACTTCAACGGGTTATAATATTTCAGAAACAAAGAAGGAAGGATATCGGTCATTGAACAGAGGGTGGGAATAATGGATAAAACTCGACAAAAGTTTATAAAATCTTTTAAAAGGTTAGTCCGACCTAGATATTTAGCTGCCATTATGAAAAATGATGACTCATGAGGCAATGTGAATTCTACTACTACTACTACTACTACTACTACTACTACTACTAATAATAATAATAATAATAATAATAATAATAACTGCCAAATCAATATAACTCACCAATGTGTGGTGTTAATAATAATAATAATAGCAATAATACTTACAAAATCAATATAACTCTCCACTGGTGTGGTGTTATAATAATAATAATAATAATTACGAAGCAAAAAAACAGAAGTACGGTAGCAAATACTAACTGCAGGACTTCCTCACTCTGAGTACTTTAGCAAATCAGTACCGGGAAGATGGAAAGTTTTGTAAGTAGCATTATTCAGACTAACCCATGTATGAGTAAGGGATCTGATAATGTCTTTACATATTTGAACATAATCGTTATCTTTAAGGACTTTTTCCTGATTTACGTACTACAGTACAAACATTTGATGTTTACATTGTTCTGTCGTAACCATCAAACAGATTTCAACTCTGAGCCTGAACAAATACTACCCTAAGAGTGCTAGTATTTCTTTAAAAAAAAAAAAAAAAAAAATCAAGCAAGCTTCACAATCTTGCATATTTTCTTTGAACGCACCTGCCTCGCTTTGTCACGCTCCCACACCAAGCACAAAAATTCTTTTATGTCGCTGACCTTCTGTTCTACATTGTGACTTCCTCTCAAAATTCGCATCTCCCTGTAATGTGTAAGGGAACTCGGTACTCATGTAGAAAACTGACAATACAAATGACTTTTCAAAACTAATACTTAGTGGACAGAAAATGTATTCATTTCGCTAATGAGTTCATAACGTATGCAGCCTGGGAAAGAAAAAAAAAACGCCTTCAAGCCAAACCACATTAACAATACCCAGTCAACTTAACCTACCTGAAAAGATATTCAGTTGCTCTCCGTACTTTGTCATTTAAATACATTTACCAGACTCCCACTAACCAACAGTTTTTACATGTGACCTCAAAATTAAACAAAAACTCACTTAATCAGTTCCGAATCTTTGGCAAAAGGTATTCATGATATTGGCACCATTTTTTTTACTGACTCTGCTCCCGACCTGATGTAATCTGCCGGATCTGCGCTTGATGGCTGGGCCCGATGCGAAAAAACCCTGCCTCCAAAAAACGGACCTCTGCCGTGACCATTACCCAGGACAGTTTTTTCCTCGTGTATATTCAGGTCAAACCCTCTCCGTTAAATCTGGTCCGATTCTAGTGGTTCTATCCTCCGCAGATATCAATTAAGGAGAGAGTGTCGCCTATTTATATGCTCTTTAAAAATTTCTGTGAAATAAATTAAAAGAATTTACCATGCAAACATCATCAAAATGTTAAAATAATACGACAGAAACACTCTCACTCCAGTAATCTTACTGCCATTGGCTTAGCACCACCAGAAGTGCAACAACTCCCTAACTGGTCTAAGGGCCGAACATCTGACTTTGCCCCTGTGTCCTTGACCTTCGACTGATCGTTCGCAAAATCGAATTACTTCATCCTTGCCTGATCCTCAGTCCTTCCACAAAGGCAGGTTCAAATCCGATTAAAACTATTTCAGTTGACCTTCACCTGTGTCTTAGACCTTTGACCGACTGCTCACAAAATCGAATTTCTACATTCTTGGCTGATTCCAGTCCCTTCACAAGGGATGATCCACAATGAATGAGAACTGTTTATGTCAAAGGGTCGAACATTTGACCTTCCCCTGTGACCCTCACGTCTGACTGACTTTTATAAAAAACGAATCCCCCCCCTTTTTTTTTCTTAATCGAGTCCCTCCATCCTTGTCTTTCCTTCATCCCTTCCACAAAGTCTAGTCCGAGTTGGATAATTATATAAAATGATTCTGCCCTACCTCCTTCGCATTTGACCTAGAAGATACTATAAGTCAGCTGTATGAACAAGTTTCAACCATTTCACCATATTTCGCCCAAATCAGGTAAGGCTGTTTTAGTTTATTTGTTTATGCACAGACACACACACGGGCTGAATATTGTTTTAGTGTCCTTTAAATCGAATCCCTTCGTCTTTGCGTTACCCTTAACCCTTCCACCGAATCTGTTATAAATAGGATGAAATCTCTTTAAGCTAACTTTGCCATTTATCCTTGATCTTTGATATTTTCTTGTGATCTTGAACTTTGAGTGTTGTCAAAATCGAACACCTTCATCTTTACCCTGAACACATTCACAGAGTTCGGTTTAAATCGGTTAAAATCTTTAAGTTGAACTAGATGTGACCTTGACCTCTAATCTATTATTAAAAAATATACAGGTCATTCTTCTGGCTGAGCTTCCATTCTTCCACCGTGATTGGCTCAAATCATATATAAACTGTTTCACTTATTTTGCCTATATACGAACACGAACGTGAAGAACTCCGAGCTTGCCCTGGGACTGCGACATGTGACTTAATGTTTACAAACCCGAAACCCTTCATCTTGCTGTATCCTTAACCATTCCACCTACCTAGGCCTACACCAGTCAGAATTGTTTAAATCGTCCTTTTCATGTGCCCTTCACTTTGTACAAACTGATCTAAAAAGCAACTGGAAAATCCTTTGCTCTGAGCACTCAGCAACTGGTCTAAGGATCGAATACATGACGTTGCTAAGACCGACTGCTCTCAAAATCAAGCTACTTCACTTTTGACTGATCCTTAACACCTCCACCAACTTTGGTCTTAATCGATTCAAAACAGCGATTTTACTTGTTCTGTGACCTTGATCCTTGACATATTATTCCCAAAACAAAATCTCTTCTTTGAGGTCTGACCGTCAGTCCTTTCACGAAGTTTGTTCGAAATCATATAAAAACTGTCTGAGACAAAGGGCCAAACATTTGACCTTGCACTGTAGCTTAACCATTTACGGATTGCTTTTAGTATCGAATCCCATCATCTTTAAACACCTGGAACCCTTAAATCATATTGACATTGATTAAGTTGACATTGCCACTTGACAATGACCTTTAACCTTTCCCATTGTCAATGACATTTAACTGATGTTTTTTTCTGTTGTTTTTGTTGCTGCTGTTGTTACTGGTGTTGCTCTTGCTGCTGATACTGCTATTGTTGCTGTTGTTATTATCGAGTTTATTTATTCTCGCCTTAACCTGACCACTTCCGAAACGTTTTAAGGCTGACCTTGCCATATAACTTTGACCTTTTACTTATCGTTCTCAGAACTATTGGTCAGTCCTGTGGTTGACCTTCATCCCTTATACCAACTTTGGGGTAAATCAGATCAAAAACTGTATTAGTTATATTCTTCACACACAGACTCAGGGGTCGAAGTTTGCCCGTGCCTTGTGACATTGATCTTTGACTGTTTTCAAAACTGACTTCCTACGATCTTTTCATGCCCCCAACCCCCCTACCACATTTTTGGTCTAAACTGGATAGAAACTGCTTAAACTGATATTGCAAGGTTAAATTCTGACCGAGCCCTCTGACCTTCCCCTTCTACCTATTCTAAATAACCACAGGCTTACTCTTTGACTGACAAACGATCCCTCAACCAAGTCTGGTTAAAATCTGATCAAAACTGTTTGAGTTATTTTGTTAAACACACACACACACACGGGGGTATGGATGCTGACTAAAACACATCACTCTTGCTGAGCGAGCGAGGGTGTAACTACTATGTTTAGTATCCAGTCATTTACTAGCCCTTCAGGAATATAGCGGCGGTAGGCTAGACTATACGGTTCTGTCGTTTAAGCCCTTGGGTACTGTGAAGTCAGAGGAGGGTGTTGCTATTACTGGGATCAGTAAGTGTCCGTCAGCAGAGTAGGGCGGCAAGGCGGCTGGCTGGGCGTAGAGATTTCGTTTCCGGGCCAGAACTCAGAAAGTACTCACGACTGAGTCATGAAATTTTACCTAGTTCTGTGTCTTATAGTGAACTGGTGTCTTTTGATAGGTAGAATGCTGTGTCTTTAGTTTTTTTTTTTTAATAAGTAAAAAAAAAATCAGATATTTGAATGCGACCTGCACGGCACGGTTATGTCCTCAAGGCGTTCTCCTTATGCCCACCTTTAAAAGGGGGGGGGGGGGGGGGGTGAGGACGGTTATGCGCTTGGTTAGGTGTGCAGGGAGGTGGGGGAGGATATGCGTTTGGTGGAGGGTTGCAACAGCAGAGCGTTGCTCATGTTTATATATCATTAATACTACGAGATATTTTACTCAGCTTAGGAGGGGGCTCTTGTGGTAGACAAATTAACAAAGACTGTATTTATGCCCTCCTGTGAAAAAAAAAAATATGAAACTATTGTAACAGGTCCGAGACAGCAAGAATATATTTATAAGACATCACCAGTTTGAAAACGTTAAAGGGATGACTATTGATCAGTCAATTCTTTCTGAGCGATAACTCGTCAGTAATAAACCTCAACTCTCTCACACTTCATCTTGATAGATTTAAGTCATCAGACCAACAGGCGTTCATATGCAGATTAGGTATATGATTATCACTTACATGGTTTCCTGGATTACATGAATCACTTGGCATGTCAGTCAGTGCAGAGTCACCTTAAGGTAGCACTGCATCGCTTGAACAGATGTTGGACATAGGATCATACTACAGATATGTTTATAATAATAATAATAATAACAATAAAGAAACTGATAATGAAAATGAAAATAATAATAATAATAACAATAAACCACATTTTCATCATCCTGACCCAATACTACTTGATTATAAGAAGAAGGTAATCTATATAACATATTAAAAACCTCATTATAAACATGAATTCAGTGGTAAAAGACACAAGTGCCGCTGCGTCTTTCCTCCAACCGTCTCGGGGGAGGCAACATCACAGTTAATACAGAGTACGACTTTGTGACGACACTGATTACTTGTTAACTTCCATACAGCGCTGACGTACCTTCATGTGATTTTTGTCATATACAGATGATTCTGCTCAGCTTACAAGAGGTCTGTCGAACTGGAGGGGTTAAACACAGCCTTCAATAAACCCATCACTACTGGTACGATCATTTAAACAAGTAAAATCGCCTGTATAGCACAAGGATAACAAAAATATGTTAAATGACTGAAGAAGTAAAGTGTTCTTTTTTGACACACAAAGGGTACATGGGTCGTATCCCTTCTCTCTTAACCTCTAATTGGAACAGTCCGTGAGTTCCACTGCAGAACGGGACAACCTCCTCTGAGGTAGAACAACAGCCAGAAATAACCGTTCCTTATGCTAACAAAGTACGATGAGAAGATACGTTTGTTTGCGAGTGATGCACGTGAAAATCGAAGTGTTGTAATGGCTATGCTTGTGTGTCATAATCTGTATGTCACTGACAGGGTACAGAATGTAAAAGCAATAGGTACAATAATGTAACCAATAATATAGTTGGTGTAATTTTTCCTGGAATTACACACATTTCAGTATATAAATAGCAATACTTGAACGGTTCCTTAATGCTGTCAGGTAAGTGAGAAAATAGTCAAGTAAAACGAAATACATTAAAAGACAGATATGTGTTCGTATGCAGTAAATAGGGTTAAGTTCAAGAAGGTCTTTCAGCTCTAAGTGTATGCGTTGCTTGCCGCTCTCTAGATTTCAGCTGTTATCGCTGGTTAACCTTCATGAAGGGGGAGTCGAGTGCATGCTTTGCCAGTATAGAGACTCTCCATCACCGAGATACCAGCTGTGCCTCCACCTGGTGGCCATGGCAGCTAAGTTTCTTGCGACCATACTGTAGGTTTGATCAAATACGATTCTGGATATAGACTGAACCTCAGAGGTCCGATATGTCTGACCTCTGGGGCTCATATGTCTGTCCATTGCGCGGACACACTTTATGCCCGTCAACCACTGCCCCTCTCGTTTTTATGGGAATTCTTCGTTGGTAAATAAGTGTGAGTGTAAATCCCGAACATAAAATGCGATACAGAGAATTAATGAACATCGGTGCACAAAACACAGACCAAATGGTCCTAACAGAGCATTCCGCCCTTTATAAAAATCTTTTCATATATGAAAAGGAAAACGAGAGCACAGCAACAGGCTTTTCATCACCTATATACACCCGCTGGCAAGGAAAGTGGAAACACCGATTTTGAGGTCGGAGATTCATGAAGGAAATTCTATAGGAATAAAGTAATAGTTTTAGATGAAGTTGTTGTCATGCAGCCTTAAATTAAAGCTTATTCTATTTGTCATGAACTATTTTATGTTTTACGGTCAATTTCTACCTAAACTGAATAAAAACTTCAAACAATAAGTTACTCGACCCAGCACGCACTGCTTGCATGTACTTCGTATACTCTCATGATCTTTGATGTTTACTGCTTATGGATACATCCATGTTTAAGAGTTGAGGCTATAATTATTTTTCCAAAAATTAACAAATCCAGTCAGACCTGTATTCCTAACGCAACGTGTACATGTTTTATATCTACAGATTAAATATTTTGGGTGTAATTTATCAGTTTACGGTGCCATGGGGAATGAAATATATTGTGCTGTCTATGTTAACTCAGTAGACGAGGAGTTGTTATGAGTTTTTTCTTTTTTTTTCTGTGCACTGTTAAAACATATGAAATTTTGTTAACATATTGTTGATTAACATGGAAGGGTGTTCTTCTTGAGAGATCAAGTTATAGGAATAAATTTGAGGCCCGTGTCTTGACTGCTCGGAATTTTTTAGTATCTTTAAGTTTAAATTCAGAGCTGGAAAACATTTTCAATATGTGAGCTCAACATTTGTTCACCGAGCTATTATCCCCATTCCCTTATCTTAAACTTCTGTTGACAGCAGACTCAGGTTTGCTCAAATCTCTCAACTCATCATGTATGTGAAACAGTTTATTATAAAATTATTATTAAAAAACTCCTGGATTTTAGTGAAACAGTATCTTTTGCTCCTGAAGAAATACTGATTATCCCAAGTAAAAATGTGTTTTTTTTATATACATTACCCCCTTATTTCGTATATGTTTTCCAACATTTTGTCTTTAAGTAAAGCAAGTCCTTCCAAACTATCTTACAGCAAGGTCCTTTCTATTTGAAAATGAAATGGTGAAAAATTCTTCAGCCTTCAAGCTTTTTAAAATTTTATTATTATGGGGCGCTGCAGACAAACAGGTAAACAAATATTAGTCACGACCAGCTGTACGTCGCGCGGAGGGAGTGCAAAGCAACAATGACATCATAACCATGTTGTGTGCGTAAAAATGTATGAAAATGCTAAGGTGCACAACTGATTAGCACTCGTTCATCTAGTTTTAGTGGTAGGTGGCGGCGACCATCATCCACTTACTTGATGTAGTGCTGCCTACTTCTTCTTAGCCTTTACCATCCTTTTTCTGTGCCTGCCCTCCTCTCTTCCTAATTCTCCCATCTTTCCTGTCACTTCTTATTGCTTCTGTTTCTTTTACAGGTGGCTTTACATTGAGTGACAAGCTTAATGGTTTCCCGTAATCCAAGAAATCATTTACAAAGCTGGGTGGTAACCCTATAACCAAACCATACGTGCTCCCTACGTGTCAACAAGTGGATTGGTGGAGAGTTAGTGCCCCACCCTGTAAAACAAATAACTCAAAGTCAAATGGCCACCCCTTAAGGAATTATGGCGTCTGGCAATAGATAGATAGAGATCATATAGTTTTTTCTCCGGTGAGTGGAAGCAAGCAGATCGAGAGGGCACCGTAGATAATGAGTACCAAATTTTTTTACCAAGAAGGTGCGAAACAAGCTTTTCTTATACAGTTACGTGAGCAGACACCAGCTTCCGTGTTAACTAATCGTATTTGGAATGTCACAGAGGACAAGCAAGCATTGGAGTGAGAAGACTGACGAAACGAAGCAGACGGTGAAATATGGTAATGACTTCCCACGCATAACCCTCCTCCTTCCACGACCCAGCCATCAACCCTGACCTGATGTGAGGGAATGAGGTTGTGGTACAGGTAGACGAAGGGTCGGAGTGGCACTTATCACTAGGAGGGGGCACGGCTGGAGTCACACCGTCTTCTACTCACTTGTAGCCCTCAGAGACTGCATTAATATCCCCCTTACTCCAGCCTTTTGATGTCAACTCCAGGTCTGTTTATTGGCTGGGACGGGAGAGGAGTTCTGAGCATAATACGTACACACACACACACACACACACACACACACAAAATACACACACGCGCGCACACACACACACACATATATTTTCTCTCTTCCTCACACTTTCCTATACAGGACGCACATTCATGCATGCATATGTTCTCAGTTCATCACACTTTACCATGCATAAACAGTGCCAGCATTATAATATTAGGCCTTGATATGAATATAGATTAAATACAGTACACGCACACGAATCTTTCTTGCTGTTACCTACATTATCCCTAAATAATTTATATTGGGCTAAGCGGTGTTGATGGACAGCAGTTATTGAACTATCACCTGGTAGATTAAAGAAAGAAGAATCTGCCGAAAATACATACAGATTAGCCTTCTCGATGATATTTTATTTTATTCCCTGTAATTGCTAGATATTTTTATTCAGCTTTGTGAAGGCCTCACGTAGTGAAAGGGTTAATGGCGACAGCACATGCAATGCAGTACCACTTTTTGCTGCTGAAAATTAAAACATGTGGTTCTATAAGCGTGAGAAAAATGTATGATTTGAGCGAAGTGATAGAAATAAGTGAACCTGAAAAAAAAAATGTATGCAAGTAAGGTTATAAAGAGAGAAAAAGCGAGGAGTAAAATGAAACCAAGAAAACATGAAATAATACGGGATTGCTGGAGAGTGATTTTCGAAAAATTTGAAATCTGTGGCGTGAGGAGAGTGAGAGGTGAAAGAAGAAGAAAGGGTAGCAAACAGGAGACTGTGGAAGAAGAACTCAAAATGTAGGAGAAAGAGAATTGCATAAGCCATATTTCAAAGTCGTAAGTATGAGAGAGTGGAATGAGTAAAATGCAGTCGGTGAAAAGTGTAAGTGATGTATGTGAAATGTGTTAAGAAAACTGTGTGTTAAGTAAACAGCAGTAAGGATTTTCAGTAAAAAAAAAAAAATGTTTTGGAAGGAAGTGAACAGCAAAAAAGAAAAATTGTAATAAAGTGGGATGTCGATGAAGGGAAAGCATTATTATTATTATGAAGCTGCAATATAAATCCGTCTCTCCGACTGATCCTCCCCCCGTGGTCAACCTTCCTCTCACCTATTATTCCCAATGGACATGTTCCAGCATGGACAATTTCTCGTCTTCGACCTATTTTCCCAACGGAAAAACTTACCAATTCCTTCCATGGACCTACCCATTCTGCCACCAGCCCACCTACACACCATCCACCCAGTGTGCTGTATCACCAGTAGCAAGCTCTCATGCCTAGTAAGAGAGAGGACAGTACAGTGGAAAACTGGTATAGAAGAAATCTGGTGAACTTTTTGCTGACCCACAGGGGCAGCCAAATATTATACTTATCTACTGTATAACTGTTACTCACTTACTCATTCACCCTTTCACTTGTTGACTCAAGTTACTCTGCTTTCTTGAAGAATGGGGTCCAGCGGTTAAGGGAAAACATGAAATTTTGCATATTGACAGATGTTCACCCTAGTCACGTTTTGGGAAGAGTGAAACCACCAGAGTCGTTCCTCGCGGGAAAGGGGACGATCCTGGAAAACCCGATATGCATGGCCACAGTTTTTAACCTAGGAACATGGAATTTTGCGGACTGGTAGGCGTTCACCCCTACTACGCTTTAAGCAGGGTAGGACCTCTAATGACCACCTTTTACTGGCGATGGGAGGAAGGGCGGTCCCCACGGGAGACAGTGCCATAGTTGTTTACCTAAGAACATGAAATTTTGCTCAATGATAGATCTTTACTGGGACCACGTTTTAAGCAGGGTGAGACCCCTCAAAAAACATCCCCAGTGGGGGGAGGGAGGGAGAGGGTCCTGGCCAATGCTTTTATGCATGGTCAGTGGTTTTTATCCCAAGAATACGAAGTTTTTCACACTGGTCGACGTTTACCTTGGCCAGATTTTAGGCAGGGTCAACTCCCCGATAGCCATCCCCCACAAGGGTAACTGCCTCCAAAGGGAGCAACGCCATAGTTTTCACTCACCAAGAGAAATTCTGCACAGTAGCAGACCTTCCCATGGACCACGGTTTTATAGAGGGGAGAACCCCAGGAGTTCGCCTCTCCGCTTCCCCCGTAAAAAATTAATCTTTCGCCTAACGATATTGTAGGGGTGGGTGGAGCTGTCAAAAGCGCCCTTTGTGTTGTAAAACTTTTGACCTTAAAAATAATGACGTGTGCGTTTAATCAGAGCTTATATCAGACGCTTTTACTCAACAGAGAGAAAACCAATGCGGAAAAAAGAAAAGAAAAAAAAGAAAAGAAGGAATCGCTTAACCTTGTGGCTGCGAATTAAGACCATGAGTTTATATCACTTCGGCTAAGGTATGTCACAAGTAGTCAAAAAGCTAAATCTCATGCAGTGTGACAGATTACAGAATGGCACTGGTGAAGTGAATAGTTCTGGAAGACATGCCGGTAAGTGATTTGAGAGGCAAGGGGTACCCTATGACAGAGCGGGAACTAAGGAGAAAGTAAAGACATTACAAAAAATGAAGTGTGGCAGTGCAGTGGGAATGAATGAGACTGCAATATTCTCTCAAGACAGTGGGGGTTTTAGCATTTTAGTCTGGTTGGTTAGACTGTTAAGTTTGTGTATAGCATGAATGAAAAAAAAAGGATAAAAATTGAACCTGTATGGGAGAATAATTAAGAGAATTATGTAAAGTCCAGAACATTATATTTGGGAGACCACAAAGATATTAGGTGTGTGGATCAAGCGTCTGCAATGCAAAACACGTACAAGGTGAACATAGAGAAAGAATGAGATTATATTTTCTATGAATTTGGAGAATGCGTCCGGCAGCAGCTCGATCGGTAAAGAGTTGGCTTGCAGTCCCGTGGGACCCAGGTTCGAATCCTCGCTGAGGCAGGGAACAGTTTAAGGATTTGAATTTCATTAAAATCAGGCTTTACTGATCTACCAGAAGACCCGCCGACATGTCGTAAAAATTACCCCGCTAATACCAATACACCAGTCCTGTATGAGACAGCCCTAGCATGTATTCAATATGGACGGTGGGTGTTAGCGCCGAAGTGGTGACATGTAGAGGTGTATGAGGACGGCTGGGCCTTGATAGCAGGCTGTAAAGCCTATGCCCAGAGTCGGACACACAAAAAAAAAAAAAGTTGCAGAGATATACAAATCATCGCGTGAGGCAGGAAGGAAGAGGTATAAAAAGCCAAGACAGGGGTGGATGTGAGAGGTTCTGAATTGCAAAGACCCGAGCTAAACCAGGAGGGGAGAATATGAATATGGAATAGGGCAAAATTACAGAGAATTAGCATATGGAGGACAACAGGTTATCTGTGATCAACAACAAGCGAGTGGTGAAGCGACGAGGGTAAACAGCGTGGTGATCGGCAGGACCTGATAGAAAATGTGAGGTAAAACTGGTGTGGTGTATATGATCAGGTAAAGTGCGAATGCGACTCACTGAGAAAGGAACACAGCTGTTGTGCTTCTGGATGCCACACTCCTAAGGCATGTAACAATGAATAACAATGTAAATAAAGACGGAACATTTAATTTTATTTATGCCATTTATTCACACCAGAATTTCAAGGATGACTAAAGATAGAGAGGGACCAGGCTATTTTCCTGGCCGTGAGGAGGTAATTTGTGGGTGTGAGGGCGTCAAGGCTGGGCCAGGCAGGAGGCTCTTTGACGAGCTTTTAATGAATTTTATCTGATTTTTCCTCCATCACCATCAGCTGCGGCGCCGGAGGAAGGGAGGCAGCGTCTTTCAAGGCTTGGGGGTCTGGAATTCTAAATGCATTATACCTATTTTGCCTAAATAATGTTGGTTAAGCAATGAATATTTTATAGCAATAGTATACCTCCAACCAGTTTTGTTGGCATAAGTCTAATTAGAGCAATTGGAATATGCATTTTCAGCCCTCTGTTACTTACTTTATGAAAAGCCTTTAGAAGGAAGTCGACCTTGGGTTGTCCTTGAGAATCGACTTGTATTAGACAGAACGACAGAGACTAAAAGTGGAGCGGTCTGCTCAGTGAGCAGCTGGTCGTTGCCGGATTATTTAGAAATATTCACGACAAAAAGGGGTAATCTCCTTGTATCTTTCTTAACTTCATTTCTGAATATCCTTCCACATTTTTGGAGATTAAGCAATTCATACTGCAGTGTGATAAAAAAGCAGCATAAAGGCAGAGCTTTTCTAAACAGTCTACACATATATGGCGGGGACTATATGAAAGTAAATGGTATTGGATTCAACGTACACTTTCGCGGAGCTGGCCAACCTGGTCCATATATCTCAATTACTATCAGGATTTTCACCGCGAGGCACAAACTGCAATGCCATTCTGGGATTTCAAGTGGGTCATCTTGTTGATCTTATCGCCGCACCGACCAGATTACCTACAGGATCATGTTTTCACAGTGTTAGTTTAATCTGGGCATTGAAATCGACTTAATGCATAAATTAGAGATAAAACCCCGTGATATTCAAAATGCAGTGGCTGTGATAATATTAGTATGCGTCTGGTTGGCAGGAAGTAGATATAATACTTTACACTAGACTGTGAACCCCCTCGCTACCATGACGCCAATTTATTTTATTCTGGCTACCTCCTGACCATCTTATTTAGCTCAGCAAGAGTCTCTTCTCACTAAAGCGATTATTAACACCTACCCCCATTAACTCTTTCAGTATCATGATGCAACCCTTTATTATTCTTGCTACCTTCAGACCACAGTATTCACTCTAGGAAAGACTTTCCCAGTTGGATTATCAAATACAGCCTTCATTAAGCACTTCAGAATATTAGGTTTTTCTAAGATCAATATACAGAAATAAGATATAGCATTCGTTAACCCCTCCAAAACGAAAATGAATTTCTAATATTAAAACAAGGTACAGGAATAAGACATAGAATTCGTTAACCCCTCCAAAACGAAAATGAATTTCTAATATTAAAACAAGGTACAGGAATAAGATGTAGTATTCGTTAACCCCTCCAAAACGAAAATTAATAATATTAAAACAATCATTTGGTGATAGTAAAAAATAATGGAAAATCATTATCATAACTGAGGGATTTATGGAGGGAGTTTTTAATCCCCTCAGTCAGAAGGGTCCCTATTTTACTGGCTTAACCCCTTCAGCACAAGAACGCATTTTTTAGTTTAATCAAGCCACCACCAAGCGATTTTACTGAACTTAGAGACGACCACTAACTGTGAAGGGGTTAATTACGGCTGTCCCTAACCGTTTCACTTCGAGAAATTCTTCCATTTATGAAAAATCGTCCGTAGAGAGAGAGAAGAAAATCTGTTGTACGTCCTCACGCTCTAGTGGTTAATTCCGCTCAAGAAGGACCTCTTTATCTGATAGATTAGAAACTAAAATAATCCACTTCTTAACTACGATGATGCATATTCCCTTTTTTTATTCTTGTTATCTCCAGATGATTTTATTCAAATTGGGAAAGACCAATCGCATTAAAGGGACTTAAAGAAGAAAGCATCGTATCACATAAAAGAAACCCCCCAGGAAGCTCAGTTATGGGCTCAAAATTCCGCGTTTCAATATGAGCGAGTGTGTGTTGTGACTTGAGAGAGGCGGATCAGAACTCCGGCACACATTCAATACCATCCGTCATCCTCTGGGCGGCTGACCGGAATGCAGATGGTGTTCTTATGCCCCCACAGTCTACACCCCTTGGCTTACCCCCTTCGACCCGCGCATTTATACTTCCTTCTCTTCACCACTCCCCTCTTTTTCGACCCCACTTCTTTCTTACTGTTACTTTCTGTTTCCCTCTTCCCCTTTCTTTATCAATATTTTCCCTGTACCTCTTCCGGTTAACTTTCCCTTTATTTTTCCCTTTCATCATTTTCCTTTGTTTTCCTCCCATTTTCATCTCCACTATGACCTTCCGCTCTTCGTCCCTTTACAGTTATCATTATATTATCCGCTTCTCTTCCTCCCTTTTTCATGACCTTTGCTTCCCTGCTTTTAAATCCCATTTGGTCATTAACATAAAGCCATTTTCCTCTTTTTTGTCGTCTAATTTCTCATCCATATTATTTTGTTCACTTCCCCCTGTTCCTTCTTTTTCCTAATTTTCAGGTTTTTTGTGTCCCTCCTACTTCATGCTCTTTTCCCATTATGTCACACTGTATGCTTCTTGTTTCCCTTCCCGCTTTTCATCACTACATTTTCTGTTTCTCTTTGTTGATCTTGTTCTTCAGGAAATCCATAACTTGCTTTCCTTCTCTTTCCTCATTATTTTCTCTCTTCTTGATCCTCTTACTTTATCATTCCCTCCTACAAGAAGAGTATGTTTTCACCCCCGTTTTTTGTCTGTTAGCAGCATTACTCAAAAATTAACAGAACTTTGGAAAAAATTTGGCGGGTAGATAGCCCATGCCCCAGGAAACAATCGATTAACTTTTGGGACCGGTCCGGATCGTATTACAGATTCTGGATCCGGAGAACACTTTTTGCGAAGCCCTAATCAATGATGAGAAACCCAGACCCATTATGAAGAGTGGTTTGGAAATTACGTTGCCCTTGTCGGAGAGATGCGCTCAACTGAGTGCCCCTCCATTATTTTCTGATTTACTTCCCTTCAATTTCACATCATTTTCTTATAATGAACATTCGTACTTTTCTCCATTTCTTAGACACTATCTTTTTTTCTGGGATGCCTATTTTTTCACAGAAACATTTCTTTTCATTTCAGTCGTCCTATCTCATCTTCAGACTACTTTTTATTCCTCTCGTTTGCCTGCCTTGCAATCACAACCTCCCACATCTCAGCCCTCGTCCGTATTGCACTCTCCACTTCGTTCTGCCTTCTATCCTCTTCTGTTGTTGCTACTGTTGCTATTTTTCATTTCATTCCTCTATAAAGTGCGTTAATCTTCCATTAAACATTTTCTTTTGATTTTCTTGTTACTGTACTACACTTTACCTGCCCTCCTTTCTTCTCTGCTTCCTCAATTATAATATCCATATACTCTCCTCTCTCTTTCTCTCTCTCTCCACCTAAATATATGTATAGTATATGCACACACACACACACACACACACACACACACACACACACACACACACACACACACACACACGTACG
>JAGKTI010016514.1:0-19377 GCA_018397915.1 Birgus latro
AAGTATCAGACATGGAAATCACTATGAAAATCACCCTTTCTCACACCATCTGCATTAAATAATGGACACAAAGCACGAATTCATTGAATTTTAACCCAAAAATGATGATTTTGAGGTAAGTAAGGCATAGATGTTCATGAGTTGGCAGCTTAGTGTAAATAAGTATCAGACATGGCAATCACTATTTGTTACCAGAAAAAGAGTTAGGTATGGGAAAGGTGTTCACTGTTCACCAACAGCACTGGTCATTCTTGACCCTAACCTAACCTAACCTAAATCAGAAAACCACCTACCTACCTTCCTACCGGTCATGCATAGCACTTATTTAAGACCCCATTCACATAAATAATTGACACAAAGCATGAATTAATCGAATTTTAACCCCAAAATGATGAATTTGAGGTGAGTAAGGCCGGGGTGTTCACGAGTTGACAGCTTAGTGTAAGTAAGTATCTGACGTGGTAATCACTGTGAAAATCATCATTTTTCACATCTTATATACTAAAATATGGGATACAAAGCATCAAATAAATAAATTGTTACCAGAAAAAGAGTTAGGTATGGCAAAGGTGTTCACTGTTCACCAACAGCACTGGTCATTCTTGACCCTAACCTAACCTAACCTAAATCAGAAAACCACCTACCTACCTCCCTACCGGACATGCATAGCACTTATTTAAGACCCCATACACATAAATAATTGGCACAAAGTATGAATTAATCGAATTTTAACCCAAAAATGATGATTTTGTGGTGGGTAAGGCAGGGATGTTCGCCAGCTGACTACATAATGAACGTAAGGAAGAGACATGATTATTACTGAGAAAATCACCTTTTCACAGCCTGTGCACTCAAATATGGGACACAAAGCATGAAGTAAATAAAATGTAACCCGAAAAATTATGATTTAGAGGTGAGTTGGGCAAATATGTTCACCAGTTGACTAGATAGTGAACGTATGTAAGAGACATTGTAATCACTGAGAAAATCACCTCTTTCACAGCCTGTGCAGTCAAATATGGGACACAAACCATGAAGTAAATAAAATGTAATCAGATAATGAGGATTTAGAAATGATTATGGAAAATATTTAGCAGTTGACAATGTTTACTTACATGTCGATGATTGTTGTTTACTCCTTGTTTACCCCACCTCTAAGGTTTTTACAGTGGTCATAATTGCTCTTAAAGCATGTCCAGTAATCCAGTGTTTAACTACACTTAATCCTTAGCACTGTGACTTTTGATTATTTAAACAAGAACCAAAATACCGCAAACAATCGGACAGCCGTCCACTGTTCACAGGAGTTGAGACAGAACTAGGAGGAGGGGGATAGGGTGGGAAGGGAGCTAGTTGGTGCGTGTGGGAAATTCAAACTGATGCAGTCGGAAAAAAATCGATTTTTTTTTGTTTTGTTTTTCAATTTTGGGGTTTTGGCTATCAGCCCACGGTGTCTGAATAGTGATGTAACCGGATAGTGGTCGTCTGGATATTAGAGAGATTACTTTTATATACAGTATATATATACCAATATACTGTATGTGTGTGTGTATATATATATATATATATATATATATATATATATATATATAAGTAATCCCTCCGATATCCAATGTAATAGAGCCAAAGGCATGTCCGAATACTGGTTTTGTCCGGATATTGGTCCTGAAGCTCCAGCACTGGTTTTTCATGACCCTAACCTAACCTAACCTAAATCAGAAAACTAGCTTCCTACCTCCCTACTGGACATGTATAGCACTTATTTTGGTCCCTTTTCACATAAGTAATGCACATATAGCATGAATTTATTGAATTTTAACCAAAAAATGATGATTTAGAGGTGAGTGAGTCATAGGAGCTCAGAACTTGCCAGCATAGTATAAGTAAGTATCGGACATGGAAATCATCTTTTCTCACATTTTATGCACTAAATTATTGGATACAAAGCATCAAATACAGTAAATGATGTTAATTGCTACCAGAAAAATGGTTAGGTTAGGTTAGGTTAGGTTAGGTTATGACCGGACATGAAATTCACTGCTTCAACCTTTTTCATAGCTGGTGCACTTAATAACCATGCATGAAAGAATTAAATTAAAAGCAGGAAATTATGATTAACACAATGTTAGGTTAGGTTAGGTTAGGACTGGATATGAAATTCACTGCTTCCACCTTTTTTCTAGCTGTTTCACTTAAGATCCATGCATTGGAAAATTAAATTGCAAGCAGGAAATTATGATTAACATTTAGGGTAATTTTTTAACACATGTACAGCATGATGAAAACAGGTTAGGCATGAAAATCTTTATGGTAACCATAGGTTAGGTTAGGTTAGGACCGGACATGAAATTNTAATGCACATATAGCATGAATTTATTGAATTTTAACCAAAAAATGATGATTTAGAGGTGAGTGAGTCATAGGAGCTCAGAACTTGCCAGCATAGTATAAGTAAGTATCGGACATGGAAATCATCTTTTCTCACATTTTATGCACTAAATTATTGGATACAAAGCATCAAATACAGTAAATGATGTTAATTGCTACCAGAAAAATGGTTAGGTTAGATTAGGTTAGGTTATGACCGGACATGATATTCACTGCTTCCACCTTTTTCCTAGCTAGTGCACTTAATAACCATGCATGAAAGAATTAAATTAAAAGCAGGAAATTATGATTAACACAATGTTAGGTTAGGTTAGGTTAGGACTGGATATGAAATTCACTGCTTCCACCTTTTTTCTAGCTGTTTCACTTAAGATCCATGCATTGGAAAATTAAATTGCAAGCAGGAAATTATGATTAACATTTAGGGTAATTTCTTAACACATTATCAGCATGATGAAAACAGGTTAGGCATGAAAATCTTTATGGTAACCATAGGTTAGGTTAGGTTAGGACTGGACATGAAATTCACTGCTTCCACCTTTTTTCTAGCTGTTTTACTTAAGAACCATGCATGGAAAAATTAAATTGCAAGCAGGAAATTATGATTAACATTTAGGGTAATTTTTTAGCACATGTACAGCATGATGAAAACAGGTTAGGCATGAAAATCTTTATGGTAACCATAGGTTAGGTTAGGTTAGGACCGGACATGAAATTCACTGCTTCCACCGTTTTTCTAGCTGTTTTACTTAAGAACCATGCATGGAAAAATTAAATAGTAAGCAGGAAATTATGATTAACATTTAGGGTAATTTTTTAACACATGTACAGCATGATGAAAACAGGTTAGGCATGAAAATCTTAATGGTAACCATAGGTTAGGTTAGGTTAGGACCGGACATGAAATTCACTGCTTCCACCTTTTTTCTAGCTGTTTTACTTAAGAACCATTCATGGGAAAATTAAATTGCAAGCAGGAAATTATGATTAACATTTTTGGTAATCTTTTAACACATTTACAGCATGATGAAAACAGGTTAGGCATGAAAATCTTTATGATAACCATAGGTTAGGTTAGGACACGTTAGGTTAGGTTAGGTTATGACCGAATATGAAATTCATTGGCTCCCACCTTTTTCTTAGGTAGTGCACTTAAGAACCATGCATGAAAAAATTTAATTGCAAGCAGGAAATTATAATTAACATTTTTGGTAATTTTTTAACACATTTACAGCATGATGAAAACAGGTTAGGCATGAAGTTAGGGTACTTACGAACAAGAAGCTGCCATCCTGATGTAATAACCCACTCTATCATCTCAGACTCTGACAGGAAGACCTTGCACCTGACACACCTTTCCAATTGAGAATCACCAGCACTTATCACCAACACTTTCCACAACGTTTTTTTTTTTCATAACTGGAATCACATCACTTCACTGCACTGTACATAACAGTAAATTCCATCATCACACACATGATGAAGAAGGTGAAGAGCAGTATCAAGCACTGTAGGAGGTAGGGTATCACCACAAAAGCAATCACTTCGGCCGCCATTGTCGGAGGTGTTCACGAGGCAGTAACTGAGTGGGTAATGGCGACCGACAGACAGGCGCCACAAGTGTAAACATAGCCAGTCGGCGCAGGCGGGAAATTCAAACTGACGCGGTCCCAAAAAATCGAAAAATTTTCAATTTATTTTGAATTTTTTGGCATTTTGGGGGTTGGGCAGCCCAGAATATCCGAATAGTGAGTATGTCCGAGTATTGGACGTCCAAATAATAGAGGGATTACTGTATATATATAAACTGGATAAACTGTATATGCTATATATATGTTATGGGGAATTTGTGTAACCAGTGATTTCGTGAAGTCCCTAATGAATTCGTGAAATGAGTTTAAACTGGTGCGGGTTAATTTAGGTTAGGTTCTCAAAAATCTCAGACCCCAAAAATTAAGGTTTTCTCATATGAACTTAAGGCTAAAGGATCTGTCCTTCCAGTTTACCTTCCTGACTAGTGAAGCCCTTCACTAGGATGATGGAGTCATTCCTGGAACTGGCTCTGATTTTGCTCCATAGAGCCTATGAGGTCTGTTAGACCCCACTTTACCTATCATGTTACATCATATGTCATTCCTTGTGTGCGGTTAATTTTCATTTTTTGTATTTCTCCATTTATTTACAGGAAATCCCAACATCAGTCTTCAGAAGATAGCCCAAAATTTTAAGATATTAGCTTTCAGTTTTCCTAGGGTTAAGGTTAAACTTAGCATATACAATATTTTGCACTTTTTTTTTTTCCAAAAATTTCTAAAATATATTTTTTCATTTAAACTATAATTTTGGGGGGGCCTCAGTGAAAGAAAATGGATCAAATTATATGTGTATTGAAGCACATTACAATTAATCAAATGTCTTTGGGGTCAGTCAAACCCCGCTTTACCAAACATGTTACCTCGTATGTCATTCCTTGTGTGCTGTTAATTTTAATTTGCCGTGTTTCTCCTTTTGTATGCAGGAAGTCCCAACAGCAGGCTAAAGCAGATGACCCAAAAGTTTAAGATATTAGCTTTCTATTTTGCTAGGGTTAAGGTTAAAGTTATCATATACAATGTTTTGCCCCCCTTTTTTTTTTTTTTTTTTTCAAAAGTTTCTAAAATAATTTTTTTTCATTTATTTATTTATTTATTTATTTATTTTTTTGGGCTCAGTGAAAGAAAATGGCTTGATTTTAAAAAAAAATGTATTAAAGCACATTCCATTAACTAAATGTAATTTTTTTCCCCTATGAGGTATGCGAGACCTCAGGTTACCCATGGAGATTAAAAAAAGGGTTACCTATCTAGGGTTAATTTAGGCAGCAGTTAGATTAGTCTGGGATAATCTGGGTTAAGTTTAATTTATGTTAGGCTAGGTTCATTAGGTTAGGTTAGATTAATTTAGATGAATGTATAACATAACTTAGCATTCATTTAGATGAATGCATAACATAACTTAGCATTCATCTAAAACCTAACCTAACGTGACTAACCTAGCCTAACATAACCTAACTTAACCTAGATTATCCCAGCCTAACCTAACCCATCCCAGTTTAAACTCATTTCATTAATTCACTAGGGATTCCATGAAATCACTGGTTTCACAAATTTCCTGTAACATATGTAATGGGGTCTGTAAATGCCCGCATTGCCCATAGGCAAAGTGCAGATCCTCTGTTTGTCTCAATGGCAACATGTGCGCCTTTGGAGCACAAGGGCCTGAGTTCGAATCCTGGCCAGGACAGTATGATTATTAAGTTTCATTTCAGTTATTACATTGGTTGGCAGCTGTCTGGGATGTGAGGCGAGGCTTGGTTGGCAATTTGATGTTGCCCCTTGGTTAGCTGGCAGTGTCCTATTCTTTATCTCCCAGGGATGAGCTGTTTGGTGTGGTCTGCAGTGCCCCTAATGGTGGCCTCCAATGCTATGCTACCATGTGTGTTTAAAGCTCATCAAATTAATCACCAAGGGGAGAAAAGGGGGATGTAATGAGGTCTATAAATGCCCACATTGCCCATAGGCAAAGTGAGGATCCTCTATTTGGTGCAGGGTAACATGCGCACATTTGGAGTGCGGGGGCCGAGTTTGAATCTCGGCCAGGACGGTGTGATTAACCCTGTCAAACTCTCTTGACACAACCTACGTCGAACAGCTTCCAAGTACGGTGAAACCTCGATATAACAGACTTCAGTAGACCAGAATTCGCTTTTATCGGACTCGAGGAGCTACCGGACTATACTCCTATATATTGGAAAAAGTCCGATATAGCCAGAAAGCAGTCTGGACTGCCTGACAACTTCAGCTATGTTCACCACAATAAGACAAGTAAAAGACATGTTTTTCAGTGCACAGTACAGTATTATTATACCATTTGATTAATGTAGTGAAGGTATAACACAGTACAATACTGTAATGGTGGTGAAAACCACTGATGAAATCTGGACTAATGTCTGATGTATTGGAAAAAGTCCGGATTAGCAGGGGTAAGTCCGGATGTCGCTTTTATCGGAAAATCGCATATTTCGGACTGGTCTGAGCCCCAATTATTCCGTTATAGTGAGGTCTTACTGTATTGCATGACCCCCATGGGCTGGCCCAGACCTTACACACCACACACTCCTCACTCAGTGATGAGCGCGACATTGGAAAGGTTTCCATTCAACTTTCTCCCCTGCCGTTATTTATAACTCTTCTGTTATGAAATTGTTTCATGTTATAAAAGAATAAATTATCTTCTTAATGAATGAAAAAAAAGAAAAGAGAAAATAAATTACTGTACCCTATTTCATCATTCACTCATTTATTCATCGTTGGTTTCTCACAGATATATAAACATTTTGTCAATGCTTGTTGAGAGAAAGTTGAAGAGCATTTATTTGTGATTATTTTTGTAAAGAAATTACACATCTAGCTCTGTCAGAAAGATTTTAATGGCTTACAGGAAAGAAATATCTTACGGTCTTTGACCACACCCGGCCGCTTTAGTAGTGGCTGGCTCAGCATCGTAAAATGTTTCCTAACATTTCATTTCCCTTCCCTTATTTGTAACTATTGTTATGAAATTACAACATTTTATAAATGAATATATAATATTCCTAATCATCATCATCATCTAATCCTGTGTTGCCCCATGATGAGCGTGGGAGCCAGGAGCCAGGCAAGTTGGTCCAGACATTAAAGATGAGAGTGACCAGTCTCTCTCATCCCTGAGTGACATTATGTGAGCCATAAACCCCAACCGTCCCTTGGATAGAAACTTGCACAGGCTCAATCTGAATGGAGTGCCTTAATTTCCCAGTAAACCACCACGTGTCATAATTTGGTTATATGGTTACCGCCCAGCGTAGTAAATGGTTGCCTGGTGTACAGGAAACCATTTGGCTTGTCACTCATAATGTGAGAAGAAAAAATAAAAGAAAAAATAAATTATCATTTTTTTTTCCACTCATTTATTCAGTGCCGATTTTTTAGAGATACAGTATCTAAACATTTCATACGGTGAATGCTTCTTGAATGCTCTACAACTTTCTCTTAACAATAATTGACGAAATGTTTATATATCTGTATGAAATCACCGTTGAATAAATGAGTGAACAATTCTCTCTCTTTTTTTTTTTTTTTTTTTTTTCATTAGGAAGGTAATTTCTTCATCTATAACATGTAGCAGTTTCATAACAATACAATTGTAAATAAGGGCAGGGGAGGAAGTTGAATGACTCACCCAAAAAGTGTGGTGAAAAAATACTGCAACAACCTATATGGTTGGACACAACCTGCGTCGAAAAAGTGCGAGCAGTTGGATTTCACTTGGACGCAACCTGCGTCGTAAAAGTGCGAACGGTTGGATTTTTACCAAGCCCTCGTGTATGGGAGGGTAAATGTGGTAAGTCTCACTTCAGTTATTACACACACACAAACACACAAATATATATATCATCATCATCATCATCTGAACCTCCTTTCCCACTCTAGGGCAGGGTGAGGAGTAGCAGCATCCAGAAAGCCCAAGTTTGCCCAGTCCAATGGGCCAAGCTTTCTTTCACTCATCATTCAGGCCCCCAGAATCCTGGCTCTATCCAATATGCCAAAATCTTTCGCCACATTCTGTATCTTCACATAAATGTATCTGATGGAATCAGTCCATACGCTGTCATGTTAAAAAGAGTTGTGAAATCCCTGATCATGCACTTTCTCTCGCAATATTCATCCAGCCAGCTCGATCTCTTGTCAGTTCCCTAGCCTTACCGACTTCCAAGCCTCTCTTCCTCACACACTTATCCACCATATCTCTACATCTTCTCCTTGGCCTACCTTGCCTCCTCCCTCCTTCAAATTCGCTCAAGTATATCTTTTTCACCACTCTGTTGTCATCCATTCTCTCCACATGACCATACATACCATCTTGGTACTCTTCAGTTCTGGTGTCCACAGACTTCCTTATTCTATGTTTTTCACGAATCACATTATTTTGTATCCTATCCACTCTCTGTACTCCACATACATTCCTCAGCAGTCCCATCTCCACTGCTCTCACTCTTGATTTTTTATTTTCATGCCACACTATAGCCTCACTTCCATATGTTAAAGTTGGCACTAACACTCCTTCATGTAAGCCTTGTACAGCTGCAACACTCAAGCCTCTCTTTCTCATCAAGGCCTTAATAGCACTAGCCTAGCTACCTTCCTTCCGTGTGTCACTCTACTTTCTACTTCTTTTGCACATTTTCCTCTCTTTTCTATCACTGTACCCAGGTATTTGAACTCTCTCACTAATTCCAATCTATCCCCATTCACTGTAACATCACACTGGGAGTCACCTTCTCTCTCAGTACCCATCACTTTACTCTTTTCTGCATTTACTCTTAAGGCATGAAACTCAGACATCAGCAAAACTCTGCACTAGTCTATCAAGTTCTTGTCCGGCATTTACAAGTAGCACTGCATCATCAGCATACAACAAATTTGAGAGATTCCATCCTTCTCTCCATTACTCGTGGTTGTACTTCCCTAATCACCCCAGCCATATATATATTGAACAACCATGGGGACATCACACAACCTTGTCACATGCCCACATTGATCGAGAGCCATTCACTTAGATGCCCATTTACCCTTACACATGCCTCACTACCATCATAAAAGCTCTTGATGGCACCTAGCAGCTTACCATCTATACCATACGTGCACAGACCCTTCCATAAACCTTCTCTGTCTACTATAAATGCTGTAAATGCTTTATTGTCTTTCTCACGAGCCATCTCCACTATCTATCTCACTGAAAATATTTAATCCACTCATCCTCTGCCACTTCTACAGCCACCCTGTTCATCACTCACCAGGACTTCTGATATCTCCCTTACTTTCTGTATAATATTTCTTCCATATACCTTCCATACAACACTCAGTAAACTTATGCCATGATAATTCTTGCACTCATTTTGCTTAGGTTTATTTTTGTACAGGGGTACAATCACAGCCTTTTTCCACTCTGCTGGCCCAGTTTTACTCATCCATTTCTTCTTACATATCACCAACAAGCACTTCATTTCACTCTCCACCACACTTAGTCATCTCTGCATACAGCTTATCAACCCCAACTGCTTTCCCATTTATCAGCTGCTTCACAGCATTCTTCACCTGGGCAAATGTCACATTTCCTAGCACTGCATTCCTTCTCTGGGCACCTCCAAAACCAATCTTGTTTACAGCCGCTGTGCTCTCTCTATTTCTATTCATCAGGTTTTCAAAATATTCTTTCCATCTGGTCTTTTCTTCATCCCATTGGGTTAATAATCTGCCACTTACATCCTTCACACTTTCACATTTCTTTCCGCTGTCACTTCTACATTTCCGAACTTCTTTCCAGAATAACTTCCTATTTTCAAAGTAGTTTGCATTCATTTTTCTTCCTAGATCATCATTTACCTCCTTTTTCCTCTTCACTATAGTGTTTTTATGCTAACTTGGCCCAAAATTGCTAACTCCTCTTAAATGCTGAGTTGTAGCAATAGATTAACACTGGAATAGGGTGCCAGTCATAAAGAAGTCCCATGAAAAGGAAGTTAAGCTGCAATATTGCCATTTTCTACCACTGAGCTTCATGGTACTAGCTACAAAAGGGCGAAAATCTGGGCCAAGTTAGAGTAAAATGAGTATAGTCTCTGCGTGCTTCTTGCTCTCAGTATATTCAGTTCATATTTGAACTGATCCCCTGTTCTGTAACCACTCTAGCTACTTCTTCTTTTCCCCCAGTGCTCTCTTAATCTCTTCATCCCACTATGCATTACCTTTCTTCTTTGTTGTTACTCTTGCCACACCACACCGTTTAGCATTCCTAACTAAGCATTTCCTATATGCATTCCACAGGCTGTCCTGATCCATTTCATTATAATTCACTGATTCCAACTCCTCCCCTACTTTGGTCCTGTATTCGTCTTCCATTTCTCTGATTCTCAGCTTCTCAATTTTCAGTCTTTCTCCTTGTCTGCTCCACTCTCTCCTTGTCCACCTCATTCCTCTCAGCATGATCTTGCATACTGCAATTGTATGATCTGACAGACTTCCACACCGTCCTCTCATGGCCCTTGTATCAGCAGCCATTCCCAGCATTGACCCCTCTATGAGCACGTAATCACTCAGGCTCCTTTCAACACGATCCCGTGCAGTTTTCTCAGAGGGATTTTAGCGAAGTCATGAGTTCTCTCACCTAGACTTTGTAAGTCTAATCAAACACATGTATAAATCTGTTTCTTGCAGTGCAATGAAATATATTTCTTTCACACAGCAAACAGTGATCTTCATGCACGATGCACGTTATACACATGCATGCACACGCACACTTTTCCTTTTTTTTTTTTTTTCCCCCATGCCAAACAGATAAGTTTTTTTCTAGTATCTTACTGGTCCTAGTCATATCAGACAGCGAGCTGAAATCAGTGTAAGTTCATTTGAATATCATTTGTCATACCATGCTATTCTAGATAGCATGATAGCATAGAGTAGTGTGATGTAACATAAGCTACCCTTTCAATCTTGTTCTGTATCACCAGATTTGTTATAAATGTTTTTCCCGTAGATTGATGAAGAAGCACTATCGTCATCGGGATCACCTGAGAAGCAAGAGGCAGATCCTGATGCCAATGCCACCAAGACCAATGGCCCCAGCAGTGGTAGTGGCAGCAAAAAGGCTGTGTGTTCTCCAGCCAACACAACTGAGCTAGTGACTGATGTGGAGGTGAAGTTGTTGGTGTTTGTTAACCCCTTCAGTCAGAAGACTTTTTTACCACTGTCAGACAATTTTAACTTAAGACATTTCTTCTCAAGAGGTTAATAAAGACAGTATCTATGCCCCAAAGTTCAAAATGACTCTTGTGAACCAAGTGAAATTGTTTGGTGATAGCTAAAATAGAATTAAGCATTTGTTATTATGATTAAAGAGATTAAGGAAGTTGGTTGGTGTTTTATATTTATTTTTTCCAGAAAGGGATCAAAGGCTGAAAGACAGCTTGCTTCTTCTTCTTTATTTTTTCCATCCATCCATCATCCAATCCTACATTGTCCCATGAGGAGCGTAGGAGCCCAGGGCTAGGCAAGTTGGTCCTGACACTTAAGATGAGAGTGAACATTTAAGATGGGAGTGAACATTTTTTTTTTTAAATAATAAATAAACAAAGGACTTGTTACGGATAGTGACGTGGAATATAAGGGGTTTAAATGATGAGGTGAAAGAAAGAGAGATTGTACAGGTGCTTGAGGGTGCAAAAGTGGATATATGTGGATTAACTGAAACTAAATGGAGAGATGAGAGAGTGGGAGTATGGATGGGGTATATGCACGGGAGTAGCTGAGAATGACAGGGCAAAAGAAGGTGTGTGTATTGTTGTGAGTAACAGATGGAAGGAGAATGTAAGAGAGTATGGATCTGTTGGCTCAATGATTGTGTAAGTAAGAGTGAAAGTTGGACTATAAATGTGGGCGATGGTGTGCATGTATGCGCCAACACAAGACCGTGTAAGTAGAGTGAGAGAAGAGTTCTGGACAAATTTGGAAGTGTGCTTGGAAAAGTTCTAAAGGAATGAGAGAGTGTTTCTGATTGGAGATATGAATGGAAAATTAGGGAATGTGAAGATGGATGGAGTGATTGGTGAGTAGGGTGTGCCTGCAGAGATGAATGAGAATGGCAGTGCTTTAGTGGACATTTGTGCCAGGAGGGGGATGGTGATAGCTAATACCCTCTTCAGGCACAAAATGATCCATAGGTATACGTGGCGAGTGATGAGAAGGGTGGATGGTGAACTGAATGATTGATTATGTGTGTGTGGATGAAAGGATGAGAAGGTGTGTAATGGATGCAAGAGTATATGGAGGCTGGAGGAGTGGACTTTTTGACCACCACTTGGTGGCAGTCAGAATCGAAGTCCAAACAAAATGGAGAAAGAGAAGAAGGGAAGGACAGGAGGAAGCAGCTCTTTCAAGGAGGGTAGAAAAGTTACAAGAGGATCAAATAAAGGCAGAATATAAAAGGGAAGTGGAGGAGCAACTGGGTAAATATAGATTGGAGCAGATGGGGGATGTGGAAGGTGTGTGCAAGATATTCACAGAAGAAATCTTTGCAGCATGTGAGGTGGTGTGTGAGGTGAATAGAAGATGAAAGGGGGTTCAGGGAACAGCATGGTGGACTGAGGAGGTGAGAGAGGCTGTGGCACAAAAGAAGAAAGCATATAATGAGTGGATGAGGAACAGGGGCGTCGAAGAAGTTGAGAGATGGAAGAAAGAGTTATATGTAGAGAGGAGGAGAGAGGTGAAAAGATTAGTAAGAGAGAGTTGAAAGTGGATGAGGACTTTCGAAGGAATTTAAGTGTAAAGTAGAGGGAATGTAAGAAAATGTTCTGGAAAAAGGTAAAGAGAGTTAGACAGGGTGCCAAAGAAGTTAGTTGGGGTGTGAAAGATAAAAATGGTAGATTACTAGTGGAGAAGGGAGAAAAAGTGAAGAGATGGAGAGAACACTTTAATGAATTGTTGAACATAGAGAATGAAAGTAATTCAAGTATAAGTGGCTGGGGAATGGCTGGGAGAAGGAGGGATTTGGGAAGAGAGGAAGAAATCAGTAGGATGGAAGTGGTGGAAGCAATGAAGAAAGTCAAAATGGGGGAAACCCCAGGAATTGATGGAGTGTGTGATGAAATGATGAAGCATAGGGGAGAGATAGTAATAGAATGGATGTGGATGGTGTGCAGATTGGCCTGGAAGGAAGGTAGAGTCCCGGAAGATTGGAAGTCAGGTATAATTATTCCCCCATACAAAGGAAAAGGAGAAAAAGCAGTGTGTGGTAATCATAGGGGCATTTGCCTTCTTAGTGTAATAGGAAAAGTATATGGTAGGATACTTATTGACAGAGTTAGGGAAATAACAGAGGAATTAGTTGGAGAAGAACAGGGAGGTTTTAGGAAGGGAAGAGGTTGTGTAGACCAGATATTCATTCTTTGATCTTTAGTGGAAAAGTTCCTAGAAAAGGGAAAGAAGTTGTATGTAGCCTTCTTGGATTTGGAGAAAGCATATGACAGGGTGGATAGACAAGGATTGTGGAAAGTATTAAGAATATATGGAGTATATGGGAAGTTTTTGAAGGCCATGAAGAGTATGTATGAAGGTGCTAAGGCTGCAGTGCATGTCGATGGTGAACTGAGTGAATTTTTCCATTTGAAGGTTGGGCTGAAACAAAGATGCGTCATGTCTCCATGGTTGTTCAGTCTATACATGGATGGAGTTATAAAAGAGATACAAGGTTGGGCAGTGGATGTTGGAGCAGCCCTATTGAGAGAAAGCAGTGTTTGAAAACTCCCTGTACTGTTGTTTGCAGATGATACTATGTTGTTGAGTGAAGACCAAGGGGAGCTGCAAGGCTTGGTAGATGAGTTTGGGAGAGTGTGTAAGAAATGGAATCTAAAGATGAATGTAGGGAAGAGTAAAGTGATGGTCTTCGAGAGAAGTGAAGTCAGTGAATGTACAGTGAGATTGGATGGCGAGGATATGGTGAACGTGAGTGCATTTAAGTACTTGAGTAGTGTAATGAGTAAGGATGGAAGTTTGGAGGGTGATGTGCTTGAAAGGGTGCAGCAGGGAAGAAAGGTTGCTGGTTCCTTGAAAGCAGTGATAAGAAACAGGGAAGTGAACATGGAAGTGAAAAAGCTGCTACATGACAGTATTGTGATACCAACTGTAACATATGGAAGTGAAGCTTGGACCCTGTTTAAGGGACAGAAATCAAGAGTGAGAGCAGTGGAAATGAGTTATTTGAGAGGAGCATGTGGAGTCACATGGAGAGACAGACTAACAAATGAGGAAGTGAAGGAGCATTGTGGTGTGGCTGTGGATGTGATAGGAAGCATTAGGAGAAAAACATTAAGGTGGTTTGGGCATGTGGGGAGGATGGAGAGTGAGTGACTGACGAGGAGAGTGTATGTGAGTGAGGTGGAGGGGGGGAGAGGAAGGGGGAGGCCAAGGATGAGATGGAAGGATGGAGTGGAGAGGTATATGAGAGAGGGGGGTGTGAGCTGGGAGCAGGGCAGTGAAATGGCAGGGGACAGAGCGACATGGAGGCAATTTGTTTGTGGCCACCCCATACAGGATTAAGGCGTCTGGCAGTAGATAAATAGAAATAAAGTCTGCATAGGATTTTGCTGATACAACGACAGGAGAGGCAACCAGAATATTTCTTGTATTGTCCTGTGTAATTACTGTTGTTATATTTGGCTTTTCATTGGCTGCTGTATATTTTTTTTCACCAGCTACCAGTGTCCATTTTATATTTTGTATATCTTGGGAAATTTGCATTAATCCCTTACAGTGAAATTATAGTGAAGTTATGGGAATCAGAAAATTGCAAATACTTATAGTCTAGATAATGCTGTTAAAATAATAGTGAGAGGTTTTCATTTTGTCATCTTCCCTCAGACTCTCAGTGCTCTAGAGTCTGAGGATGTGTTAACAGGTATGGTTCAATTACTATCCTTACACTTTGTGCTTACTGTCCACCATTCTGCTTTTTAGCTTTCATCATGTAAGGAATAGATTTTTATTTATTGTGGCATGTCCATATATATATATATATTTTTTGTTTTTTATGCATGTCAACTTCCTTTTTTTCCAGAAAAATAAAAAAGACAAAAACTCCTTAAAACTGAGGAAACCTCTCTCTCCTCAGATCATCAATGCTACAACCCTCTTGAAGCTACTGCAGGTAGACCCTAATGTAACGGGCAGGACCACTGCTGGGCCCTGCCACCTCGTGTATTTCTTCAGCCCCTATTGTCCGTTCTCCGTTGTGGGTTCGCCATATGTCAATGCCTTGGCTCGCTCTTTGCCAAACATCCCTGTGTATGGTCTAGACAGCATTGAACATCATAGGTAAGTGAATTTAGACTCTGATGCAGCCATTTTTGCTCATCCATTGACATACTGATACTGTAGTACCATACAGCAACAACTAAATAGAACAAAAAGTAACATTTCCTTAGAATTGATAAAGAAAATATGTGTGCTGTATAAAGTTACAGTAAGAAGGTAATAATTTATACATATATAGTGCAGTGATTTATTCATATATGATGCAGAAACTCCTCAAGAGGAGTCTCCAGACTGGTCCTTGTAATCAGACACAGTAATACAGCCTGGGGCTGCAAGGCACTGTACACCTCTTGCTTCTGGCTCGATTATGACTCCTGCTGTAGTAGGATGGCTGCAGGATACTTTCTCCTCTTTGAAGGCAAGCAGGATTGTCACTTTCATGCTGGCACAGCAGGAGTGTGGTTGCAGAGCATCTTTAGCCTAGTTTTGCATCTCCTGCCACAGGAGTATGGTTGAAGGGTATTTCCAGACCACTTCAGCATCCAGGGATGAGGCTGTCAGTCTGTGGCCTGTGCTGCATGAGTTCCCTGCAGAGACTTTTTTTTTTTTTTTTTTTTTTACAATGGAGGAAGGAAAAACAAAATGAATAAAAAAAATAATCCATACACCAGATTACTGGTGTCCTCCATTCATAAAAAATCTGTAACAGTTGGACTTGAACAGCTGTAGGTTGGAGTTTGGGGGGAAACAACTCTGAGGAAGTGAGTTCCAGAGAGATGCAGTTTGGAGAATAAAAGATTTCTGATAGATGGAAGTTCTGCAATATGGCAGTGTGACATTCTAGTAATGATCGCTACCAGATGCCTGTGTAGCACAGGGGAAGGCATGAAGAGATGGCACAAAGGATGCAACTTCATCTGAGCATTTGTCATAAAAGTATCTAAAATGATGCAAGGGAGGCAACATTCCTTCTTACCTGTAGGGGAAGTAGTTTATTTGTTATAGCAGAGTCATTAATAATTCTAACAGCTTTGTTCTGAATTTTGTCAACCTGCTTAGTGCAACCTCTCCACATACATTCCACAAGGGTGAGCAGTATTCAAGTTGAGAGTGCACATGACTCTGCCACTGTAGTTTTCTGCTGGAGCCATCAGATCTTCCTAGGGCAAGTTACACAGCTACATTAGTGTGGTCATGAAGCACCTTCAGCCTACAGTAATCTGGATAAAGTGATGTATTAATTACTCTTGCTCTATGTAGTAGAATTGTACCTGAGGCGTTTAGTCCTTCTAAGGGTATGATGTAAGCACTCTGCATCTCTTGCCTTAGTAGAAAATTGTGGGACAACTTTAGCCTTGCCTGGCCTAGCAGCTGGTGCTTAGAGTTTGTCATGCATCTCTTTACACATGCAGGTGCCTTGTGCTCAGCATCTTTTTAATTAGGACTACCATGCTGATGCAGGTGAACACCTGCTGAAGCTACATCATTATCCTCCATGGTGGTCACCCACTGTCCTAGGATGGTAGCAGTTAGATCTGTTGCTGAAGGTAGTGCATCAGAGAGTGTGTTAATGCTGTTGTGGTAACTCTGAGAGATACAAAGGGATTTGGTTGGGATTTGCTGTTTTGAGGACATGACTGTCTCTGGTGGCAGATTTCGACTTGCCCTTCAGCCTGGAGGGCAATCTTCAGGATGTGCCAGGTGCTAGGGGTGTCATAGGCCTTATAGACTTTCTTGGGATGGGATAGAGCATTTGCTCGCGAGGGTTGCAGGATGGTTTGATGGGGCTTCCTTTGTTATGGCACCTGCTTTGACAATATTCACTGAAATCTCTCCTCATATAGCACCTTCATGAATGAATGATCAGTCAGAAAAGAATAAGGAGGGGCCCCTCCCTAATGACACTGGTAGGGTAGGAAGAGGGGTTGACAGGTTGCTCCAGCTTGATGGGACTGACTCAGGAGACCTTAGATGCAGATGGGAGTACTGTACATTGTCAGTGATAATGTGACCAGATTCATTCTGTATTCCTCAGTTCCCACACCACCTTTTATCCCTTGTGCACTAGAGCAGAGGCTGGCTCTCACAGCCCACAAGGAGAAAACTGACTCATCAAAGATAACTTTTTACCTTAAAATGATGAAGTAATGAAGTAGAAAATACCCTTCAGGTGGGTTTCTGGAACTATACCCTTCAGGTGGGTTTCTGGAACTATGAGTGATTTAGAGTGGTACCATACAGCTAACAAGAATGATTAACCCTTTCGCGCATGGTAAGTTTTATTAAGTTTCACGGCTCACGATTTTACTCCCCCACGCGCTCAGCTGGCAGCCGTGGTACGCAAATTACACTTATTCTTGCCTCATTTTCGCCACCCAGACCTCAGAATGTTGCCCTGAAACTCACATCATCTTATTCGCCGATGTTTGTTCTAGCTGATAAGCCAAAAGAAAAACCAGAAAAATACAAATAAAAGTACACTAGGCCGCCGTGAATAAACATTTTGGAACGTTGATCTCACTTCCCAACATCGTCGTTCGAGTGTTTTCCATCATACAGAAAAATGTTATTATAAGTTTTGATAGAGAATTTAATTGGCTTTCAAATGAGGTATGTCCGGTTGTAGTGCGATTTGTAGTTTTCGAGAAAATAGCCAAAAACTAACAGTCATTTTTATAAAAAAAATTATTTTTGTTCAGGGAGGTATACTGCAGAAGTTTTCTCACACACCTTGTGTTTTTATTACATAATCTTATGTAGAATTTCATAAACTTTCTCCTGATACCTTTTTGTTTTGATATGCCTCATAGTTTCCGAGTAAATCACAAAAAACTACAGGGTACTCGCGGCCGCGGTGCACTTTCGTCATGCGCGCACAATAACCGCCTACGTAACCACAACTTTTCATTAGAGAAATTACATAGTTATTTTCTGTACATACGTAGAATTCACTGATCTTTATCATGGTTCTTACAGGAAATCGATACGTTCAATAATTTTGGAGTAAATGGACAACAAAGATAGAACACTCTTCCTCGCCCGCAAGCGAGATAAAAACGCTCAATTTCCCTGCCTCGCGAATACTTACATACTTTCGCTCGTTACGTTTTATTATTATTATTATTTTTAACTCAAATTATACACGTGAAATATCATAAGCTCTTTGATAGTGCTCTCAGTAACTCGACATTTCCACTAGTCTTTTTGCTAGGTACTGATACTAAAGCTGAACTTTCTTCCATCTCATATCTGTATATGTAAAAAACAATACTTATTTGTGAAAAAAATATAGAAATGTAGAAACAGGTCAATGTACAAATCAACAAAATATGGATAACTCACTTGCTCCAGAGGTGTTGAGCTGCTGGCAGGAACTTGAAGGAATTGAAGATGAGTTAGGTAGTGTGTGAGTTGTGTGTTTGTGCGTGGGTGAGTGTGAGTGTGTGTGTGCGTGTGTGTATATATGCGTGTGTGTGTGCTTGTGTGTATATATGCGTGTGTGTGTGCGTGTGTGTATATATGTGTGTGTGTGTGTGTGTGTGTGCATGTGTGTATATATGCGTGTGTGTGTATGTGTGTGTCTGTATGTGTGTGTGTGTGGCGTATTCTCTGTTCCTTGCACCATGTTTGCCTAACACATGCGATGCACACAATAGATTTCTCCACAAACATTCGCTGCACGACATACGTATATACAGTAGGCGCGGAAAGTGTTGACGCCATCTTAGAAAAAGAAAACATTCTTGTGGTTAGCAAGGAGAAACAAATAAATTAACACTCACCATTGAATTTAGTATTTACTGGGATTCCCCTTCACCTTTATTATCTTCTGAAGGCGTCTGGGGAGACTCATGGCGTAGTTTTGCAGAACAGACGGACTAAAACTGCTCCATAGCTGCTTGACTGCAGCCTCAAGTTTAGGCAAAGATGATGTGCTGCTTCATGTGCGCCCATAAATTCTCAATGGGATTGATATCTGGGCTGTTTCCGGGCCAGTCTCGAATAAAGGGAACCTCACAGTCTGTTAGCCACTGTTTCACTGACTTTGCAACATGTGCAGGGGCAGAATCTTGCATAAATACTCTTGCCTTGGTTTTATCAAAAG
>JAGKTI010016515.1:0-19376 GCA_018397915.1 Birgus latro
CAACCACACCACAACGCTCCTTCACTTCCTCATTTGTTAGTCTGTCTCCCCCTGACTCCACATGCTCCTCTCAGATAACTCATTTCCACTGCTCTCATTCTTGACTTCTGTCCTTCCAACAGGGTCCAAGCTTCAATTCCATATGTTAGAGTTGGTATCACAATACTGTCATGTAACAACTTTTCACTTCCATGCTCACTTCCATGTTTCTTATCACTGCTTTCAACGAACCAGCAACCTTCCTTCCCTGCTGCACCCTTTCGAGCACTTCACCCTCCAGACTTCCATCCTCACTCATCACACTGCCCAAGTACTTAAATTCACTTACATTCTCCATATCCTTCCCATCCAATCTCACTGTACATTCACTAGCTTCACTTCTTTCGAAGACAATCACTTTACTCTTCCATACATTCACCTTTAGATTCCGTTTCTTACACACACTCCCAGACTCATCTACCAAGCCTTGCAGCCCCCCTTCGTCTTCGCTCAACAACACAGTATCATCTGCAAACAACAGTACAGGTAGTTTCCAAACACTGCCCTCTCTCACTAGGGACGCTCCAACATCCACTGCCCGACCTTGTATCTCTTTTATAACTCCATCCATGTACAGATTGAACAACCATGGAGACATGACACATCCTTGTTTCAATCCAACCTTCAAATGGAAAGATTCACTCAGTTTGCCATCCACACGCACTGCAGCCTTAGCATCCTCATACGTACTCTTCACTGCCTTCAACAACTTCCCATCCACTCCATATATTCTTAATACCTTCCACAAACCTTGTCTATCCACCCTGCCATATGCTTTCTCCAGATCCATGAAGGCTGCATACAACTTCCTGCCCTTCTTTAGAAACTTTTCCACTAAGGATCTAAGTATGAATATCTGGTCTACACAACCTCTTCCCTTCGTAAAACCTCCTTGTTCTTCTCCAACTAATTCCTCTGTAATTTCCCTAACTCTGTCAATAAGTATCCTACCATATACTTTTCCTGTTACACCGAGAAGGCAAATGCCCCTATGATTACCACACACTGCTTTTTCCCTTTTTCCTTTGTACAGAGGAATAATTATACCTGACTTTCAATCCTCCGGGACTCTACCCTCCTCCCAAGCCAGTCTGCACACCTTCCACATCCATTCTATTACTATCTCTCCCCCATGCTTCAGCATTTCACCACACACTCCAATTCCTGGGGCTTTCCCAATTTTAACCTTCATTGCTTCCACCAATTCCATCCTGGTGATCTCTTCCTCTCTTCTCACAACTCTTCTTCTCCCTGCCATTCCCCAGCCACTTATACTTGCATTACTTTCATTCTCTATGTTCAACAGTTCATTAAAGTGTTCTCTCCATCTGTTTACTTTTTCTCCCTTCTCCAATAGTAATCGTTTCGTTTTTCGTTTCGTTTTTGAAGGCTCCAACATGCTTGCATGCGTCGGCCTTGGTCACCTAATGGCGGCTCTCCACGCTGCTCGATCCCTGGCAGCCTCCCTGTTCAGTCCCTTAACCCTTAAGTCACACTTAATGACCTCGTCCCATGTCTTTCTCGGTCTACCCCTCCCAACCCCTCCCCCAATATTAACACCTCTCACCCTCTGTACCCAATTATCATCCCCCATCCTCTCCACATGTCCAAACCACCTCAGCCTACATCTCCTCATCACAGCACCAATACACTCCAGTCCCATCCTACCTCTCAACTCTTCCATTGTAAACCCAGCCCCCCCAGGCCTTGCACGCAGGGACGCACTGCACATCCACCTAATCATTGTCATTTCTGTACGTTTAAACCTGCGAATATCCTTTTCCTTTACTGCCCAGGTCTCACTACCAAACAGCATCACACTCCTAACACATGCTGCATACAAATTTTTATCTTTCACACCCCCACTGACTTCGTTGGCACCCTGTCTAGCTCTCTCTACCTCCTTCCAGAACATTTTCTTACATTCCCTCCACTTTGCACTCAAATTCCTTCCAAATTCCTCATCCACTCTCTTCTTACTCTCTCTTACTAATCTTTTCACCTCTCTCCTCCTCACTACATATAACTCTCTCGTCCGTCTCTCAGCTTCTTCGTCGCCCCTTTCCTCATCCACTCATTATATGCTTTCTTCGTTTGTGCCACAGCCTCTCTCACCTCTTCAGTCCACCATGAAGTTCCCTGAACCCCCTTTCGTCTTCTCTTCACCCAACACACCACTTCACATGCTGCACACACCCTCCACGTCCCCCATCTGCTCCAGTCTATATTTACCCAATCGCTCCTCCACTTCCCTTTTATATTCAGCCTTTATTCCATCCTCTTGTAACTTTTCTACCCTCCTTGTAACAAATACTTCCTCCTGTCCTTCCCTTCTTCTCTTCCTCCATCTTGTTTGGACTCTGATTCTGGCCACCACCAAATGGTGGTCAGAAAGTCCACTCCCCCAACCTCTATATACTCTTGCATCCATTACACATCTTCTCATCCTTTCATCCACACACACATAGTCAATCATTGCCTTCCGTTCATTCATTCCCCCGTCCTCTCTTCTCACCACTCGCCATGTATACCTATGGATCATTTTGTGCCTGAAGAGGGTATTAGCTACCACCAACCCCCTCCCAGCACAAATGTCCACTAAAGCACTGCCATTCTCATTCATCTCTGCAGGCACACCCCACTCACCAACCACTCCATCCACCTTCTCATTCCCTACTTTTCCATTCATATCTCCAATCAGAAACACTCATTCTTTTCAAACTTTTCCAAGAGCGAAAATCTGGCCCAGATTAATGTGTGAACTGATATAAATACGACCCCGAAATTCTAACCTCTTCAATACTATGACAATCTTTTTTGTTTGGGTCATGCTGCCTTCAGACGATTTTATTCAGCATAGGACTTGTAACAGTGAAATGGTTAAGGCTATATCAAACCCCACTAGATCAAAAACTAAGCTGATTTAAGTAGTTTGAAAATAGCGGGGATAATTGGCAAAATACGCTGTACTGAAAGTTAATTGCAGCACTGGAAGCAGATCAGTGGCAGAAATTGATCCTTTAATAAAACCTTCCAGTCCAGGAACCTATTAAGCAACTACAAGACGATTTTATTCAGCTTAAGGGATGTCTCAGTTAATGGGTTAATGTAGGCAGTGTCCAACCCCTCCAGTTCGAAAAAAATGTCAATCCATAGTTCCAAAAAATGTCTTACTCTAACTCGTAAAATTAAGGTAAAATTGTCTTCAGATGCGAGGAATAAAGTAAGATAATTTGTCTTCGGTTTGCTGGGGTTAAAGGGGGGATTTATTTACGATCAGGCATCAACATACGTGGCTTATTTCCAGTCTTACTGTTTGTGGTAGAGTAGGAAAAATACTTATTTCAGAATTATGTATATTAAAAATGGATAAGGTAGATAGCAGGCAATAATGAGGACACGGGTACTGGTGCTGGGAGTACTGAAATTTCACTGAGTTGAAAGTACAGTCTGCCGGCTTCCTTCACCTCACAGGCAGACATATTGCAAAGACCGGTAAAATTCCTAAGAATATCTGGCTATTTCTTTTAAAAAATGATCTAAATTAATTTCGAGTTTCGTTTTCGCCGATAGACGCCAAAAAGTTGGAAAATAAATCATGCCTGAAATAACAAGCTTTTAAATTCCAGAAACAGACCTGAAATGGAGAGAAAAACTGGCCTAAGTCTTCAGCTGGGTCGGTGGAGCCGGGAGGTCCGTCTTCTAGGGCGTCTGGGGCACAAATGAGGGGTAGTGGTCGCCACCTTAACGTCATCATCTTGGTTAGTTCACCGCACAGCCACCAGGACCACATCAGCCTCGCCAGCCCTAACCTCTGCTCGTTTTCCGCCAGTTTAAGGTCAGTTTATGCTGTTATTACTACTTCTAGTGCTATATTCCTTGATTTTCTAGTAGAATATATAAAGCTAGCTTAGATCTCGCATAAATCATACCCCAAGCTAGATAATTTATATATTGCTTCGAAACCAACCTTACGAGTCAGACACTCTAGTTTTTCGTACCCTTGCTTCATTTCCCTTGCTCACGATACTTTATATTATATTCTAAACACATCCCACCCAGTTATTTATCCAGCACTAATTTAGTATACTGCAAAATTCAGAAGCTTCATTTCCTTCCATAATTCTAACCCTCAGTCTCAGATCATTATCTGTTATTGAGCTCTCCTGATCAATATTTCGAAGTCCATAAAAGGAAGCCAATGGATATTATTATAAAGTCTTTTTAGTGGAGATAGTCATGTCCTAGATATTTTAGTCTGTCTTCTGGTGGTGGGTCTTCTCGTACTTTTATTCTAGCTAATTCAGACGATTTCATCCATCTGTTTGGGTCATAGGAGCCTCATTGTTAATACCTGTTGTTATACCTCTCATAACACATTTTTATTCAGTCCAGGCTTAGTCGCAAGAGCATAGGTGTTAGGCATATGGTTTGTGGGTAGTCTGTGTGTGTGTGTGTGTGTAAGGAAGTGTGGATAGTGTACACGTGTGTGTAAGGGTGTTCGTGGGTAGTTAAGTGTGTAAGGGTGTTTTGTGGGTAGTCTGTGTGTGTGTGTAAGGGTGTGTGGGTAGTGTGTGTGTAAGGGTGTGTGGGTAGTCTGTATGTAAGGGTGTGGGTAGTCTGTGTGTGTAAGGGTGTTTGTTGTAGTTTGTGTGTGTGTGTGTGTGTGTGTTAGAGAGAGAGAGAGAGAGAGAGAGAGAGAGAGAGAGAGAGAGAGAGAGAGAGAGAGAGAGGGGTGTTAGGGTGTGTGTGCCTATGGTTAAAGCATTATATACTAGTATAGTATGTATGTGTTACAGTGTAGACCTATTATGACGAAGGTAAAGTGTAAAATTGTGTTTGTGTGTGTATGAGAGGCAGGCAGAGATAGAAATGGAAATAGTGATAAAGACAGATAGAGGCAGACAGAGCCAGTGAATTTGGCAGAATACAACTGCTAACCAGACCTCACACCACGAAGGCGTGGCCACAACTGATCTTTCTCGCTGGTCACTGCCACAGTCGCTCCACTCTGACCCCAGCATGGAGGATTTCCCATTCTATTCTGCTGAATATACTTGTAATTCCACACGATTTTCTACTATAAGGTACTTTACTAGTGATATATTAATGTTTTTCGGTGGATTTTAATGATTTGGTAAAGTTATTGAATTTTATATGCTGTACGATCAAATACACAAATGTTTGGTTTGCCAGACGTACGAGAAAATTTTTACAGTAGATTGGATCAATAATAGTCGTATTTCCATTATTAATATTTATTTAATACGTAGTTTTTGTCACAGCACAGCACACCATATCATCACATACACAATACATGCACCACAACTCACCCCAGTACACCACACCAGGCGGTGGAGCTTCCAGGTCACATAAAACCATCCCTAAACGCCCCCTGTCTCCCTACAGGAGGACGGTGGACTTCAGGAAAGGGAAACTTCAGCCTGCAGTCCACTGGGATCACGTACAGACCAACCTACGACCACAGGAACGACAGGGGCAACAGCAACAAGGGCAAGATTAAAACGAAGAATACGAATGTGTAATTGATTTTATTGCAATCTGATAAATGGAATACACCACAGGGTATCATTCATTGCACCCTCAGAAGCGTAGGGACCCAAGGATAGGCGTTTAAAGTTAATAAAAATAGCATAGGCTCCCCTTTATTAATCATAGAAAACGTTATAGGGAAAACTTAAGTATTTAGGTCACCTCTTGGCCTTTATCATCGTACAACACGTGATACCCGAAGCAGTGTCGACCATAGGTTTGTGTGTGTGAGTGTGTGTATGGAGGGGGGGGTAAGGGTGGCGATGACGTGGGGGTTCAGAGGTTATAACAGTGAACAGCTGGCCTGGCAGCATAGTTCCTTGTCTGACTTGACCGGTTTACTTGGCCTGTCACTCTGGACTGGCTCCTCTCTATGGATGTGAGTTTATATCAGGCAGTTACCTAAGAATTTGGGGGACATTTTTTTTTTTTTTTACCTGAGTTCCATCAGGTTTGCTCTGTCTGACCAGTCCAATGTTAATCTTTCCTTTGGTAAACCCAGTCCTTGTGATCATTACTTTCGATAAATCTTAAACTTTTATCCCTGTATTGGTTAAATCTACTCATTTTGACCCTACTTTTTGTTAAACCATTCATTTTGACATGTGTCATTAAATCCAGAAATTCAGGTATTCAAAGACCTCATTTTCGTACATGGGGATCAATAATATACCCTGAACTCATAACATAAAAGTTTTATTAGTTACAGTTATTTGTACATCTGAAGGTAATAGCATAATAATTATCTGTTAAGCCTGTGTCTAAAGAATCTTGGGTCCCTAAAAGACAGACATTATCAGTTGGGTTGGTGTGGATATAAGGTGCATATTCCCATTGCCTGAGACTCCCTAGCACCTCTTTCTTGTCCGTTTTGCATATTACACATTTCAGTAAGTTACGATAACATACGGTAAGAAGATATATTAAGAAAAAGATGCTAGAATGATTAGTGCCAAGATGAAGTTTCTGCTATATAAGATTAAATAATGAAAGTTAACACTGATTTGAACTAATAACATCTGGTCCACAGGTCATGCTGGAGTCTGCTGCCTTGACACTGCTTCCTTGCCACACTGGTCATACCCTGCCGAAGTTCGGTCTCCCCTGCCATGAGAAGCCTGATGGTGGCACAGTGTGGTGTCTTCCCCTGCCATGAGATGACTTGCTTCTGCTGCAGCTGGTGATCTGCCCTGACCTGTCGAGAGAAGCCTGGTGTTAGACAGCAATAGCCATATACAAATGTACTATTATGAAAGAGGACATAGATTAGCTATAAGGATTATAATTGAAGACAGTTCTGGGAAATAATAATTCTGTGATAAAGCTTCTCGATTTTAACTAACAGTCGTATACTTCTGCTCTACAGGTTGTTTGCGTCTGCTGTGTTTACCCTGCTGCCTTGCACGACTGGTTGTGCCCTGTTGAAGTTTGGTCTTATCCCTTGCCTTGAGAAGCCTGGTGGTGTGATCTCCCCTGGTGCGAGAAGTTTGGTTGGTTCTGTGGTGTTCCCCCACTGTGAGGAGACTGACAGTGGTTGTGTGATCTCTCCTGCCATAAGATTCGTGGTGTGGTGTGGTGTGGTGACGGCCTCCCCTACCGTGAAATACCTGCTGGTGACAGTGTGATCATCCCTGCCGTGAGAAAACTGACAGTGATGGCGTGATCTGCCCTGAGAAGACTGATGGTGATGGTGTGATCCCTGCTGCCATAAGACTGATGGTGTGGTGATGGTCTCCCCTGCCCTGAGAAAAATGACAGTGGTGTGATGTCCCCTGCCACAAGAAGCCTGGTGATGATGGTGCTATCTCCCTTGCAAGTCGGATCGCTCCCCTCCACGATGTTTGGCCAAATGCTACTTCTGAATGCAAGTTTTATATTGCTGTGTCTATCAATGTATTTTATACTGAAGTATTAATAATAAAAATTGAAGTTTTCTGCCTTGCTTCCTTACCTTTTGAACCTGAGGTGGTTTTAAAACTAAATATTATCGTTTACTGAGCTTTGACTTAAACATTTAAAATGTGTGGTCTTCAGAGACACTGACTCCTGCATAACCTATATACAACAGTGATCAACAATGGAATTTTAAAAATACAAAAGGATTAAAAATATGAAGGAATAGCACAAGATTTTTTTTAGTATAAAAAATATAAGCAAAAAATAGGAAATGAGCAATTTTTGGGCAAAGAAATGGTTAAAAAACAAAAATTATTTGGCTCCCAAAAGGACCAAAAAAATGTATCAACGTTGATTGAGTTGTTTATGGTGAGCAGGTTCCATGTCGAGCCTTATATAATCAGAAGAGTGTCCGATGTAAAGCTGAAAGACAGACAAGAGTTAGCCAAAATAAAATGACCCCTAAAACCTTGCCCCACCCCTTTGCCCTTGCTGCCTGCCCATAACTGCTTGTAGCAGGTGAGGGAGGAAAGGCAAAGGGATGGGGCAACTACAGAAATGACCAGTGGAGACAAAGCTGTGCACATAAATACTGAGCCACTTCATAAATAGCAAACCCAGTGAGGCCAGCCTCTGAGGACGACCTTTTCAGAACGCTACATGAATTTCATACTTGTTTGAAGTGGGACAGTATTTTTGTCCACAACTGTACCAAGGGTGCTCACAGCCTCAACACACACACACAGAAATCTTGGATCCCACTTGCCAGCTAATTATATCTGGAGTGAATTTTTGGACTTAGTAAAATTCTGAGATACCAGAATTAAAGGACTGTGGCTGTCTTGAATGTGGAAGTTACCACCAAGTATAATTATATGTGAATTTTTGAGTTAGTGAAATTTTTGTGCTGCCTAGATATCAATATGACAGTTTAAAAATTCTTATCAATGGTAATGGATGAGAGCAGCCTGGCACCTCTAAATCTTTGCAGCCAAAGGAGAAAAGGGAACACAGGAAGGGGAAGAAATACACCAAGTACAGTATACCCTTGCTGACAAGGCGAAAATCCATATTCTATACTACAGTATGGTAATACAATGCAGAACTACAATTACTTAACCACAATTATAGTTCATAAAGTTTGCAGGGGGTGTGGGCAAAAAATCATGATTTTATGCAGTGAGGTTCAGAGGCCCCGGACCCAAACTAATTTTTCCCATAAGAAGTTCAATTAAAATTTCAACAATTTGAATTTTGCGGCAATTTTTGGGTACATATGTCCACTGAAATCTGAGATTCCACTGTATATCTATTTTCCGCAGTTTAGACAAGGAGGAAGAGTACAGGGCTTTTACATTCTCTTACCAAAGGAATCATATTAGTTTATGCCTGTTTTCTGCAAGGTGACTGTAAATATGTCTTAGAATCCCACACCTGATTCTAAAGGGCAAACAGAGGTCACTAACTTAGCTTTGAAAATCACAGAAAGATGACTGGTTGATTGGATGGCTGACTGACTGGATGGATGGATGGATGGATTTTAACACTGATGGATTTCTTGTGGTTTCATCTGTCATTCTGTCAACAAAAATCATCATCAACATCATCACAATTATCAGTATCATCACTATAATCATCATCATCATAAACATTTATCATCATCATCACAACGACCCTTATAATCACCAATGTCAGTCACTACCATCACAATCACATCATCACTGTCATCATCATGATCAACATAATCATCAACATTAGTCATTCAGTCTATCTATCTATCTATCTATAGCCAGACGCCTTAATCTCGTAAGGGGTAGTAACAAACAAATCGCCTCCATGTCTCCCTGTCCCCCGCCATTTCACTACCCTGATCCCAGCTCACACACCCCTCTCTCAGATACCTCTCCACTCCAACTCTCCATCTCATCCTTGGCCTCCCCCTCCCTTAATCTAACTCACATACACTCTCCTTGTTAGTCTCTCACTCTCCATCCTCTCCACATGGCCAAACCACCTCAATGTATTTCTCCTTACACCTTCTATCACACCACAGTCAATCAGTCTGCCAATAAACCAAGTAGTCATGCAGTCAGTCAGTCAGTCAGTCAACACATATATCAGTCAATAACTCAGTCCTTCAGTCATTAAAAGGGAAAAACAGGTGAGATGATAAACTTAAAAAGGGCTATACTGTAGTAAAACTTACTATACATACAATATATATACCTTTTCTCCATTCCTATTTGTACCCTAGGGCAGGCTACTCTCACCTGCCTTGGATGAAGGCTGGCCAATGAGGGGAAATCTGAATTCAAACCCAAGGCACTGAATAAGTTTAGTGACTATAAGGGCATATGGGCCATTAAGAAAACTTGTCCAAAACTTCATACTGGTGAAGCTAGAGTTTATGGCACTTTGCATCACTTTTAATTGCCCTCAACAGGTGAAAAATGGCATATAGCACAACGGTTCATGGATCTGAATTTCATTACAGGCAAGCTTTACTGATCTATAGTGGTGGGTGGGGGCACTCACAATCCACTCACTCGATGCAGTGCTGCTTTGGGTGTCTGCCCTTTCCTCTCTTCCGTCCTTCCTCTTCTGTCTTTCTATCTTTCATTCATTCTTCTTTCTTCTGCCTGCGGGTGACTTTACACTCTCTCTTCTGTTTTTCTTTCCTTCATTCTTTCCTCTTCCTTTTGCCTATGGATGACTCTACACTAAGTGACAAGCCAAATGGTTTTAAACCAGGAAACCATTTACTACGCTGGGTGCTAACCATATAACCAAATTATGGCGCCTGGTGGTTTAGTGGGTAATTAAGGCGCTCCAATCAGATTGAGCCTGTGTAGGTTTATATCCATGGGGTGGCTGTGGTTTATTGCTCATGTAATGCCACACAGGGATGAGTGAGGCTGGTCACTCTCATCTTAAATGTCAGGACCAACTTGCCTAGCCCCAGATTCGTACGCTCCCTTGTAGGGCGACATGGGACTGGAGGATGGATGAATGGATGGATTTGCTGATCTACCAGAAGACCCACCAATGTCATAAAAATACCCTCATTAACACCAATAAGCTAGCCTATACCACTTCTGTATGAGACAGCCCTAGCATGTATTCAATTTGGATGATATGTGTCAGTGCCAAAGTGATGACAGGTGGAGGTGTGTAGTATGAAGGACTACTAGGCCTTGTGAATGGGCTGTGAAGCCTATACCCTGAGTCAGACATAAAAAAAAAAAAAAAAAAAAAAAGGCATGCAGGACTGAGACCTTCAAAAAATATATAATCGTTTACTCAATTTTATCATTACCAGGGAAAAGTGAAATACGTTTGACTTGAACTAGCCTATGCCAAACTGACTCTCATCACTACTGACCAACCTGACAAATGCACAAATAATTTGGAGGGAGGATATGGTACCTGAACAATGAATCTCTCTTCTTCTACACCTTAGTTCCATCACAAGGGGTTGACAGGTGTAGATAAACTATTGTGTCCTGGGATGCATACCGGTTGGTCCTCCTCCACCAAATCAAGCCCTTTCAATCTTCATTCCAGGCTGCCTCTCCATCTGCATTGCTGTTACCTGTCTTCCTCTCCCTGGGTGTCTCCATGCAATCTTGGTAATCCACTTCTGTAAAATTAAAGCTATTAGGCAAACCCAGCTATGAGGCATTTGGAACAAGAAAACCAACTCAACTAAACTCTTTTTACTCTAACTTGGCCTAAAATTGTCATCTCTCCATATTCAAGGCTGAGTTATAACAGATTAATTTTAGAATATGGTCCTAATCATGAGGAAGAGCTGTGAAAAGGCTTTAGAGCTGTAGTACTGTCTCTTCTGACCACAGAACTATGTGAAATAAGCTACACAAGGACAAATATCTGGGCCAAAATAAGGTGCAAAGAGCATATCTGACCTGATGATTATTAATGAACTGGGAATAAAGTTTGGGTTAAAACCAGTGATTAACTCAGCTATAGCACATTTATTTTCATCTAACAAAGAACTTTAACCTCCTTTCAGTTTAGCTGCGGCCTATGTGCAATCAGATTGGCAGGCAAATTTGAGTAGCAACAAAGGAGACTCATTCCTATCTCATAACTACTCAGCATATTCCATGCAACTATAACTTAGGATTTTGAGTTGAGGTAGTGGCCTAGTTCCATCAGATTAAAAAAAAAAATCTATAGCAGAATTCTGAGATAACACTGTCCTCCTAACACTTATTCTCCATCATTTCAAGAGCTTGGGTTTAGGCTAGGCGGTAGGTGGGGGGTGCCTATCAACTCTTCACTCAAAGCACTAATATTAGGTGACTCTACACTGAATGTCAAGCCAAAGTTTTCCTCAATACATGAAAAACAATTACAGAAAGCTAAAAAATGGATGCCTGTTGGTCTAGTGGATTAAGACACTCCAGTTAGATGTGGTCCATGAGCGTTTCAAGTAAATGAATTATTGAGATTAACTGTTTACATAATATCAAAGGAAGAACATATCAAACCCAGCTCAGTCTCCTCTCCACTTGAATCACTGCTGCCATTGTGTCCTTTCCTTCACTCCCTCCCTCCATGCTGTCTTGGTTGGTTTCAGCTCTGTAAAATGAAATCAATTATAGCAGACCCAGTTATAGATTGAGGCACATGAAAGGTGACACAACAAACACAGGAATATTAAAATGACTCAGTTTGGGGAGATTATTATGGACTGGAGGAATTGGAAAGCTGCTCTCCATCCACTCACTCAATGTAGTGCTGTTCTTGGGCGCCTGCCATTTCTTCTCTTCCTTCCATCCCCTGCCTTTCTATCCTTCATTCCTGCTTCTTCCTTTTCTCTATGGGCAACTCTACACTCAATGACAAGCCCAATGGTTTCCTGTACACCAGAAACCATTTATTATGTTGAGTGGTAACCATATAACCAAATTACGGTGCCTGGTGGTTTAGTGGGTAGTTAAGGCGCTCCAATCAGAATGCAACGGTGCAGGTTTATATCCAAGGGATGGTTGGGGCTTACTGATCATGTTATGCCACTCAGGGATGAGTGAGGCTGTTCATTCTCATCTTAAATGTCAGGATCAACTTGCCTAGCCTTGGGCTCCTATGCTCTTCATGGAGCAATACTGGATTAGATGATGAATGAATGAACGAATGGATGAATTAGATACTGATGATTCTGTCTGGGGAGATTATTACCGTTATAGACTGGAGGAATTACAGTAGATACAGACTTCACTGATCCCCTTCCCTACCATATCTAGATGCCTCCTGAGCTAGCTAATATAATCTCGTGGTTGCTGGAGTATGGTACAGTACAAAAGCAATAAGATTTATGTGGTTAATTGGGCATAACCAAATACTCATTTCTGGAGCTTCAGAGAATTCTTTATGAGCTATATTTATCATCATAAATGCTTATCACGAAAATTTTGTCTTTAATACTTTAGTGACCATTATCATCATTCTACCCCATTCTCTAACATTCAAAGGGCTGGTGGTAGGTAGGAGCAAAAACCATACACACACACACTCACACACACAAACATTATACACAAACATTTATCTCATTTACGTACACAGTCAACTTAAAATCCTACCATCATATTAATATACTGAAAGAACCTGGCAGCCTCGGAAAAATACTGAAAATTAATCCAAAATCCCTGCCGCTCGCACATCCGAAGCCTTCACAAATATTCTTCTCATTTAAGTGCATATATAACTTAATCCCCTGTTATCATACTCACCTTATATACGGCAAGAACCCAGCACTGTTTCGAAAAATACTCAAAACTGATGTGAAATCCCGACAAATTACAGCATCACGCTAATTTTTAATGCTCTTCTTCTTCTTGGGAGCAAAAACATGAAAGGTCTCATTTCCGGTCCTTCACAAAATAACCTTTGATATTTTCCATGAACGGTAGTTATACCAAACCTCTTTGTTAATGGCATGTTTATTGCCTTCATAGTAATCTTAGCATCAGTCATATTATAGAATAGGTAAAAAGTCATTATCTATATTTTGTCATCAACTTGGCATAATCTTGCCGTCTACCTTGCAAGATATATATTAGAATATGATGCTAGTCACGAAGCAGCGCTATGGAAAGGATAGACATTAATAATATTCCCATAGTCTGCCACTAAAAGGAAATGCGCTACTAAATGCCGAAAATCAAGCAATTAAGATGCTCATAGAAATTAGAGTGCTGCAATGTCGCTGAAACTCATTTTAATTCCTCTTTCGATGGATGCCCTCTTGTACTGAAGCTCATTAAGGCAATATCCAACGTATTAAAAAAAAAAATGCTTAAGAGGGTTGAAATCTGTCACTCACCCTCACGCTGCATCTCAGCCGACCCACGAAGTCATCAATCATTCCACCACCTTCTTCACTCCGTCACGGTCCTCACATTAATGGCTAGCCAGTAGCAGGGCGAAACTAGCTAAGAACAGCGGTTGATTATATCATTACCACTAAGATAAAATGAACTATCTTTCTATAAGAAATTAGATATTGTGGCAATTTCTCTTTACTTTTGGAACGAAATCAAACGATGTGAGTACTGCCAGGGCATCATATTTTACACTTTATACAAGAAATATGTAATGGAAATATTATAGCAAACGTCTTGTCACTCGTCTGTAGCAAATAAACAGAATAGTGGGAATATCATCATTATTATGTTGCGCACCGAGGAGAGAGGATGATACGGACGTCGCTCAATCTGGCGGGATCACCATGGCAACGAAGACGCCAAACTCAGATCACAGCGACCACGGTCAAAGATTGGCAGTGCCTCGCTGACTGAGATCAGATTGGTACTAGCTGTCATGCTTTTAAATTGGATTACTTTGAATTGTTATTCAGAAGTACGTGCTTTTGCTTTGTTGTATTATTTATTAAATCAGAAACAGCCAGTCACATACAACCCACTAAGGTGTAGGGTCCCAAAGCAAGGATGGGGTACCATAGTCCATTTAGCAGATAACCTTGATGGCTTTACGCGATCAAATAAAAGCATTTGACCACCTCCTCGGGTACATATTGCTTTGGCTTTATGGCTGTGATGTCTTAGTCTCAGTGAACCAAAGGCTGTTTTTCATATAGAGTTTCCACAACACCTGTCGCATTTGGGATTTTAGTCACTGTGAGTGTATTAGATAATATTTTGAGGCTATCCAATGCATTGTACATTTAATGTATGTTTAGCTTTAAAGATGCTCACCTGGGAGTAGGTTCGAAGGTTGCACGGTTTTCCCTGACAGGTTAGGTTTGAATGATACGGTTAACTTTAAGCAACTAGAGGCTTCCTGTATTGCTGTGAAATTGAAGATCATCACTGAACTGAGCACATTTTGCTACACTGGAAATTACTTGTTATGTGGTGTTAGGTATGGATATTCTGTACATTTGGTTTTCATCATAAATCTTTTTCTGTTGTGTTTCCTTTTGATTTTTTTTTTTAATTTTGTCATCAGGAAATTATAAATATGCAGATGAGTGGAGGAAAAGTTTGGTTAAGGAAAGTCTATCTATCTATCTGTTGCCAGACACCATAATCTCGTAAGGGGTGGCCATTTGACTGAGTTTTTTTTTTTTTTACGGGGAGGGGCACTAACCCTCCACCAACCCACTTGTTGACACGTAGGGAGCACGTATGGTTTGGTTATATGGTTACCACCCAGCGTTGTAAATGGTTTCTTGGCTTACAGGAAACCATTTGGCTTGTCACTCAATGTAATGCCACCTGTAAAGGAAAGAAAAGCAGTAAGAAGTGACAGGAAATATAGGAGAAATAGGAAGAAAGGAGGGCAGGCACAGAAAAAGAATGACAAAGGCTAAGGAAGAAGTAGGCAGCACTACATCAAGTGAGTGGATGATGGTCGCCACCACCTACCACTAAAAGTGAACAATAAATTAATTAGGTGTACCAGGGATAGCCGGGAGGAATATGTACCGACTTGATTAACAAGTCTTCCCGTTGATGTGCTGTACCTCTTGCATTGCAGTTGTGTGGAAAATTGATGACCAATACTAACATTGCAGTGACCTAAACTGTAGACTTTATTAGGGCACCATCTCTAAAAGTAAGCTAGCTACTTTGCAGTATACCCACCTCAGTATGTTCAACAGACATGATTTTGATGGTTGTTAACCCTCTTCTATATTATGTGTCCTTTTTGTAGTCTACAGTGGAATTAGCAGTGCTCTTCTTCAGTCTTAGCTATTCCCTGTATACCACACTAGTTAGTTCACTGCTGAAAATGTGCTTTGTTCACTGTATGGTATTATAGTGACTGTCTCACCACCACACCTTAACATTTCTCCACTGATTCATAACTTGGCTGATAAGTTAATCCTCAGAATTTTTATTTTTATTCTAATATTTGCTGATTACAGTAGTGATTTTTTTTTCTAATGTCCACTCTCTTAATTATTCCTTGTATGTTACATCACATTACCTACCACCCTATTCTGAACCCTAGTTCAGTATGTGACTATACCCCTTTTTTTTTTTTTTTTTTTTTGCTGCTGCGGCTGGATGGCTGAAATATTCTGTTGTTGTATACTTGGCCTTGTATTGTTAGAATAGTTTAATCCCAGGTTGAAACGAATGATTGTTAAATTATTTACCTAATTGCTGTACAGCTTTCTTATTTTACAGTCCCTAGTTGCATTTTCGTTCTTCAGTTATTAATTATGAAGTGCTGACAAAAATATTCATATTACAGAAATGACATCTGAGAAGCAGGCAAGACCAAATGATTCAGAGGAGGAAGAAGTTGGAGCCTTGAATGGCGAACCAAAGTTTAAAGTACCACGCAAGAGTCCCAGCAAGGAAGCGGAAGATGGAGACATACACCGCAAAATTCAAGAGGCCCAGGCAAGAGTAAAGGAAAAAGAGGAAACTGTTCGGAAGCTGAGACTTGTTAAAATGTACCGAACCAAGTGGGAGACACAGGGACTGGACACAATCACCCAGCGCTGGTTAACGGCATGCCAGGAGGCCTTGGTGGATCTGAGGAATAAAGTGCATGAGATGAAGAGTCAAGAGTCAGGGGAAGAGGAACTTACCCTTAAAATGCTGATAGAGAATCTTGGCCTCGACTCTGAATTGCTAAAGCTTAATGATGATGAAGACTGCTTTATTACATAAGTCAACACATCTTCACTGTGGGTCAGCCATTTCCCAGTTTCATCTGTGTGTCACAGTATAGTATCATACACTAGTGTACCTGTGTTGCAGTTTGGTTCAAGGTTTTCACAGTTATTATATTTGCCACATGAAATATAGAACCATAGTGCATTGTGTTCATATTTTTCCAGATTACAAGCTCAAAAGTTAGTTGGTGTTATTATTTCCCATTGTATGAATTAAAATGTGTTACAGAAAATTATATATACTGTATATATTTTTTAGATTGTAAAGTTATGAAGCATTGTCACTAGTTGACTCTCTTATTAGTAAATCAGTTTAACTTTGCTTTACAATGAACATACACAAGTAGCTACATGCATAAAAGTTATGCCATATTTCCTCTTAAGGAACTCTTATACTGGGGTTGGCCACAGTACAACTGATACTTAGTGTGGACTGGAAGCAAAACCAGGTGCCAAAACCAGCTAATTACCATACATCCCAATGGTTGCAGGAATTTGCTGGGAACAAAAATCTAAAATGCAGAATAAGATTTGTAACAGTGTGAGAATCAGCTTGAGCTTTGACAGTACTTACTGGTGGCTGAAAGTTCCCTATCCAGTAGTGATGACTGTGTGGCTAGTTACCAAGCTTATTGCCACACATCACTTTTATGACTACCTTCCAGGTTCTGAATGGCTGTGACAGACATGACACAACATTATCTTGACTTTATTGTTGACCCTCATTCCATTGTGTTGTGTCCCACTGTTCTGGTGAGGGACACCTTAATGTGGTGGCATCAGTATAACCCAGCAGCTCCACTGTCCGGTTACACAAAAGTTGCTCAGCTCCCTACCTCTCTCCTGAAAGGATGATGGATTACATAAAAAGGGCAACGTTGGCCTGAAGTCCACTGGGTTCATGTCATGACAAGCCTGGTGTTGCAACAAACACTACTACTGTCCCACCTAACCACATTGCCACTACTTCTCATCTTGTTCGTATTTTACCTTTCCTTCCATCTTGCTGTAACCTTAACACATTTAGTTACTGGTATTCTGTTTGATTGGCCGCATAAAAACTTTGACTGGAATGCTGCAGGAGGCCATACAGCTTGGAATGCAGCTACCAAGTGAAGCACAAAAGCCGACCTACACAATCATGAAACATTATCATCGTCCAGTCTGTGTTGCCCCATGAGGAGCATAGAAGCCCGTGGCTAGGCAAGTTGGTCCTGACATATAAGATGAGAATGACCAGCCTCTCTCATCTCCAAGTGGCATTACGTGAGCAATAAACCCCAACAATCCCTTGGATATAAACCTGCCCAGGCTCAATCTGACCAGAGCACTTCAATTACCCACTAAACCACCAGGCACCATAATTTGGTTATATGGTTACCACCCGGTGTAGTAAATGGTTTCCTGGTGTAAAGGAAACCATTTATTTTAATCACTTAGTGTAGAGTTATCAGTAGACAGAAGGAAAGGACACAAGAGGAAGGAGGGAAAGACAAAAGGAAGACAGGAAAGGGCACTCATCTGATAGCAGCATTACATCGAGCAAGTGGATGGTTAGTGCTGCCACCTACCACTTCACTGCCTTATAAAACGTGCTTGAGTACATTGTATTTTATTCCAGCTAACAGTAGACACTTATTTACCTTAAGAGAGATGACTTGGGATGAGGTGGTTAAAAGCAATCTCCATTAACCCCTCTGGATAATGCTGGAGAATTTTAACCTCTTTAATTCAGTGACATATTTCAATAAATATTCTTGCTACTAATAAACGACTTTATTCAATTTAGAAGAAGCAGCTTGTTTTATTAACCATGAATAGTCAAAACCAGCAAAAGTGAAACCCAAAAGAACGAGGGATGACTGTCACTGAAAAAATACATTACTAGATTGAAAGGGCTTAGATCTGCAGACAAAGGTGCCATACTTTAGGAAACTGAACATACAAAATCAGTATTCATTCATATACTTTAATTCTCAAAAAATATATGTGCAGTTCATAAATTTTTAACCCTCAATACTCTATATACAACATCAGGTCATATTCCAGCTGCCACAAGAGGCTTCTGGTACCTCTTCTTAAGTTATTTTTTATTTAACATATTACATTTTAAAATTTTCTTGTTATGTTGGGTATATTATTTTAATATCAAGAAAATCTGCATTAGTAATATATAAGAGGTTACTGAGATGTAATATGCAAAATTAATCACAAAGGAAGAGGGATCAAAAATCTCTACAGCCTCCTAGAACATGGCCTATTAGCAACGTAACAAAGTACCCCAAACTGAACTTATGCTATATCATGCACCAAAACTAATCCCTGTAGAAATACAAACACATATTTTGCTTTAATACAGGTTGTCCTTGGAAATGTGTGAGAAACTTCAGGTTACTCTAGGGCAAATTTTGAGCAATAAATCTATATGAACATGCTTCCAGTTCTCAGATGTTAAGGAAATACAATTACTGAAAACCTTATGGGAAAATTATAAGGCAGATCATTTCAACCAAGGTCCTCAATAACTCTAGCTCTGTAATGACTGAGACTGATCAACACTGATATAGGATTTATATCTTGAAATTAGCTGAAAAATAATCTGACAAATCTCACACATTCCCTGGGACACCCTGTACATTATGAAAGGCAAAATCTTACTAGGCAATCTCTCACTTAAGCATTCATTGTTATATAAGACTGTGGAGCATAT
>JAGKTI010016516.1:0-19376 GCA_018397915.1 Birgus latro
CCTATCAAATAATCTCCCATCCACTTTAATAGTTTCCCACGCACCCCTCCAAATGTCCTCAACTTCCACAGTAGTCTCTTATAGGGTACCCTGTCAAATGCTTTCTTAAGATCCAGATAGACACAGTCTGCCCATCCCTCTCTCTCCTGTATGACATCTGTTACCCTACTGTAGAAACTCAGTAGGTTAGTAATACATGATCTTCCTTCCCTAAAACCAAACTGTCTTGGTGTTATCACTTCATTTTCTTCTAAATACTTTATCCATCTTTTTCTAATAACTTTCTCACAGATTTTACAAACAATACTAGTAAGTGACACAGGTCTATAATTAAGTGGATCCTCCCTATCTCCTCCCTTAAAGATTGGCACAATACTTGCTCTTTTCCAATCTTTAGGTAACTGTCCCTTTTCAAGCGAGGTTTTGATAATGACATAAACTGGCCACACTAACTGGTCGGCACATTCCTTCAGGATCCATCCAGCCACACCATCTGGTCCCATTGCTTTTCTCACATCCAAATCCTTCATCAGCTGTAGCACCTCATCCATGTCAACTGTAATTTCGGTCATTCTCGTCAGCCTGGGTTCCATTTCAGGCTCCCTAAATTCGTCTTCCAATACATAAACTGACTGTAGCTTGTTGTTCATTATTTCACACAAGTCTTCCTCTCTTTCATATGTTTCATCTCCATCCCTCCGTCGTATTATACTGTCCTTAACTTTCATTTTGCCATTTACAAACCTATAAAATAGTTTCGGCTCTTTTTTACAGTTAGATACAATATCTTTTTCGTATTTCCTTTCCTCTTCTCTCCGTATCCTTACATATTCATTTCTAACCTGCTTGTACTCCTCCCAGGCCCTTTCACTATACCTTCTTCTCACTTTCTTCCATGCTTTTTTTCTTGCCTCTTGTGCCATCCTACATCTGTTGTTAAACCATTCTTTCTTCCTTTCCATAGCTGCAGAAAATTTTGGGACATACTTAGTAACTCCTGTTTTATATACTTCTATCAAAAACTCATATTTCTCATCAACATTTGTGATCATATTCATTTTACTCCATTCTACATTTTGGAAAAAGTTTCTCAGGGAAGCAAAGTCTGCCTTCCCATAATTGTATCTATTTTCTCTGTGTTTTTCATCTCTTTCTCCTTCCCTCACTCCTACCACATCCATCTCAATTACCAGATGATCACTTTTACCAAAGGGGCACTGGTAGGTTATGTTCCTCACATCATTTGGGTCCTTTGTGAATAATAGGTCAAGCCTGGATGGTTCATCAACACCCCTAATTCTTGTGTTTTCTTTGATCAACTGGGTTAACATGTTTTCCATCATCAATTCCATTAATTTATTTCCCCATGATTCTTCATTGTTCCCAGCATCCATACTTTCCCAATCAACTTCTCTACAGTTAAAATCTCCCATTAATATTATTCTATTTCTTCGTTCAATTAACATTTCTAGCCTAATAATGGATTCACTTATTAACTGTTCGTAATCTTCCTTTGTCCATGCCCTAGTTTTGGGGGGCATATAAAAAACTATTACATCCGTTTTTTCTCCATAATTGTCCTCTATTTCAACTCCCAAAAGTTCAGCCTTAGTATTTTCAATTTCTATATTCTTTACTCTTAGGTCATTATGGGTTAATATCACTATTCCTCCCCCAAATTTGCCTTCTCTGTCCTTCCTCCAAATCTTATAATTATTCCAGCCAAATAATTTTATATCGACATCTCGGGGCAATTTAGTCTCTACTAGGCAAACAATTTCAGGTTTATTTTCATTTAAGTAGTCTCCAATTTCCCCTTTCTTAGATATTAATCCATCTACGTTACTATACATGATGCTCAGATTTGCTGCACTGTTGTTATCTTTACTCGTTCTTCTCTTTTTCATATTCATATCCATCCCCTTTGTTTCCTTCACGTCTAGTTCTTCACATACCACTTCCTTGCTTTCATACCCATCACTCTCCAAAAAAAAGTTTTACGTTCTTCCTCTGTCCTCCTGTCATTTTTTTCCTTTACTTGGTCCTTCAAAGATTTTAAGACTTCTCTTTCTTCTTCATTCAAGTCTTTTCTTACTATAATATTTTCCATTCCTGCCTCTTTACTTAGTTTCCAGGTCACCTTAAGTATGTCATTTACAACACTTTCTGAAGACATCTTAACTCTCATTGGTCTTGCTTCCCCTTTCTTATATGGCCCTATCCTCCTTACTTCCTCAATTTCTTTTTCCCACTTGTTTCCTTCGGGATCGATCTTGTCCAATATTTGCCTCACCTGATTTGAGTCTCTCTCGAGTCTCACAGACCTAACTTTTTCTTCTTCCTCCCTGTTTCCAAATATTATCACACATCTGTTCCTTTCTACTGTTTCTCTCACTATTTTCTCTTTTTTCTTCAATATATTCACTACATTTTCTTCCATTTTTTTCTTGTTCATTTCCCTTTCTTCCTGAATAATTTCCCTTAAACTGACTACTTCTTTCTGTTCTTCTTCCACATGTGCCCATTTTGCCTTTTGCTCTTCTAACACACTACTTACCTTCTCTGTTTGGTTACTGCTTTCTTCTAGTTTTCTCCGTAATTCAATATTTTCTCGTTTTAAATTCTGGATCTCCTGGTTCGCTGTCTCATTGGCCTGGATCAAACTCTGTATAGTATTTTCGGTCTTTTCAGGCATGTCTCTTGATACTAGATCCTCCACTTTCTTTTCTAGACCACTAATTCTCATAATCAATGTTTTAACCAGGTCCATTACATTTGTTTCACTGTCAAATCCTGGGAATTCCGGTTCTCGAGTGTTTACAAGGTCGGCCATCTTTAAGGTCGGTTACAGTACTAAACTGAACAGCTGTTCCCAAAATTCCTATAAAAACATTCATGTATACTTAATGACAACTGTTCTTTACATTTTTGACAGACTATAATAACTTGCAATACTTAAAATTATTAACAAGACTGGAGACAGGACAATTCCTGAAAACTACTTAGGGTTTGTTGAGGCGGTTTGAAACACGTCTTCTCGCTGAGGGTGCCACTCCGTGTGTGTGTGTGTGTGTGTAGTGGGTATTTATACAATCTGGATGATGAATGAATGAAAAATAAATATGACCCAAGGCTCATTTGGATGTGTACTCAGTGGACAGCAGGATCATGTTTCCTTTCTGCAAACCACTGTCTTCCTTTCTTGGGATAGGGATTGTGTTGAAGGATGTTTGTGCAACCGGGCATCTGGAGCCACCCAGTTATATCAGTGCCACCATGAGAAAACATCCTTTTCCACATATACAGTGGACCCTCACTTTGCATGGCTAATGTATCACTGAAAAGTACCATGCAAACTGAACTGAACATGACATCATATACGAACCTTTTTTTAATTTAGCGTATGTATCTAAGGAAATTCAACATTTTTCCCCAAGTCCTCCATTTGGCCCTGTTGAGAAATTTTCACTCCCCCATTGCATACATGATATACCTGCATTTTGTAGGAAGTACAGAAACAGTGAAAGCATCATTAACCCTTTGGTCATGACCTAGCATTTCTCTATCTTCCCCTGGATGTGGCCTAAGTCCCTAAAAAATGAAAGTGCTAATTATAACTTTGTTACTGTACTTTTCTAATAGGAAATGACCATGAAGTTTCCATTTCTTACTGTGATAATGGTCAAGTATGTACCTTTCTATGAGAAACTATCATTTTCTGATTTATAAAATGCAAAAATAATTCATTTTTGCTATTGTCCAATTTTGCATCTACAGTGACTTGCATTGCTCACACTTTGCTAAAATACATTTCTGAAGCATGATTATCCCTGAGAAACAACTTACTTTTCACAAGAGTTCATATTTCATTGTGCAGTAAGACCCATTATGAGGTACATCCATCACCCAATCCTATGTAGCCCTTTGAGGAGCATACTCATTATGAAGTACTGTATGTAAAATACCCGGGACTCCAGCTCAGATAGAAAAGTATACCACAGTCCCGGTTCCAACTGTGACCAGAAAACACCACCGGGTAGCTGAAATACGAGTGTCCGCACCAGAAGGACACACAGAACCGGCATGTCCAACGTCTGGAAGTCCCTCCAGCCCAAAGACTCGTCAGCTTATTGCCTGCTAGAGGCAGCACAACCAAGCTTGCTAGATGCGGTTTGGCAACAAAGAAGGAGTTCCAGTGTTCCAGTGTGCTTGCTAGAAGCAGCACAACCGAGCTTGATGGAGGCGGCTTGGCAACACAGAAGGAGTTCTAGTGTTCCAGTGTGCTTGCTAGATGCAGCACAACTGAGCTTGCTAGAGGCGGCTTGGCAACACAGGAGTTCCAGACCACACACTCCCTGGAGTCCGGCAGACATGACACTGAAGCTGGAGTTAGTCCCCCTCCAGCACACACACACACACACACACACACACACACACACACTTCTCTTCACACATGTAAAGGGCATTCTATCCCTGGAAAAGGAATCCCAGGCTTAGTAATATAAACTTGTTGTCCCGACTATCTTGGGTCCCTCTTAACTTGACCACTAGACCTACTCTGGATACAGACCACACTGCTCTATACCCAGGCAGAGAGAGAGAGAGAGAGAGAGAGAGAGAGAGAGAGAGAGAGAGAGAGAGAGAGAGAGAGAGAGAGAGAGAGAGAGAGCGCCACACATCGGGTCTCCACTTTGCCGCAGACAGAATCGTAGTCTGTCTCCCCCTTGGTCCTACCTCAAATAATTCACTACACCCCAACACCCCCTAAAGATGTAGAGGCAAAACCCGGCTCCATCCTTTTTCAGAGAGGTCCCTATGACGAGTGTCAGCGTTATATGTGGGATGTCCCCTCCACATCTCCTTTCCCAATTCCCCTTCGCCCCAATTGACCATTTCTTGTACAATATATAAACCTCACGTATTCAATGTAGGGTTGTATATAGAGGCTTGTGCAATAATAAATCTTCTGTCCTGTCATCTGGAGTTTCTGTGTCCACCCTGTACTCTTAACCCATTGAGAGAGACAGGTCTCATTTGAGAATTATCAGAGTCGAAAGCGACAGGCCTCACATAAGCACAATTTTCAAAGGCGTACCAAAACCGTGCCACGTGGAGTAGGTGGCTGAAATTTGTATAGGAAATAGGGGTAGGTGGTAACTCTCGATACCACCCACGCAATCCCCCATATATGCTCAGAATACACACGCGCACGAAAGTAAATTCTCCTCCAGTGATGCCGCCAACCCCGCACCAGGGCACCAGGCACTAGGGGATCTGCGCGCGCGCACACACACACACGAGAGAGAGAGAGAGAGAGAGAGAGAGAGAGATAAAGGGGCTCTGCACACACACACACACACACGAGAGAGAGAGAGAGGGAGAGAGAGTTACGAGTAAATTGTATAATAAATGTATGCTTTTCGGCAGTGCGTAAGGTAATTTATCGTGGTTTGAGAGAGAGAGAGAGAGAGAGAGAGAGAGAGAGAGAGAGAGAGAGAGAGAGAGAGAGAGAGAGAGAGAGAGAGAGAGAGAGAGAATACATACACGAGTGACAAAAAGCGTCCTTTCCCTTCAAATGACGAGATAAGGGATAACATCGGTCCCTCTTCTTTCTCTAGCTCTCCAATCCCTCCCTCCTCTCTCGGACAGAGAGAGAGAGAGAGAGAGTTATGAGTAAACTGTATAATAAATGTATGCATTTTTGGCAGTGCATAAGGTAATTTATTGTACAGTGGGGCCCTTTGGATAGTGACCTTATTAGTCCACCAAAATGGGCGCTATCCATGAAACTGCTACCCGAGGGGCAAACTTCTTACCTAAAAAAATTAATACAGTCCTGGACTCCTTCAGCTATACCCCTAATTTCCTCCATTACCCATCAGTATCACGTCATATTTCTTTAGTACAGTACTGTAATACGATAAACGTATACTACATACAGTATTCAAAAAGTTATCTTTTTCTTTTCCTCCACGCAGTATTGTTTCTTTGGCTTGCCACACATGTATTGTCTGGCCTTTTCGGTCACTTTTACATTACAAGTACTTCCTGTTTTTCCCCTGGGCCACCACCACCACATGGGCCAGCCCCCGATGTTGAAGCCATGATATTAGAACACTCAGTAGCCAGACAATAAATGGAAGGTCACAAAAAACTTTAACAATGGCGAGAGACTGTGACAAGTTGAATGGATGCGCGGTGTGTGGATAAACAAACAATCTTCTTCTTCTTCTTCTTGGGGTAACTGCGGGGAGGTTCACCTTCCACCCGTCAGTATCGCTTAGATATTGGCATTCCCCCAAAAGGAAAGGTAAAGGAAAAATTTAAAACTGTAAAATTTGGTAGGAGAGAGATAGTTGGAGGTTAGTTATAAGAAAAGCTTAAGATACATACTTTCACCTGGGTCAATGAACTACAGTCCTGACTCCTTCAGGTATATCCCTAATTTCCTCCATTAACCATTAATATCACGTCATATTTCTTCAGTAATAAGATAGTATATTACATATTCAAAGAAGATTAACAAACTTACTTTTAATTCGTTTTGAGTGCCACCTACAGGCCGGTCCTGCAGAGGACCTCAGTGGCTGATGACGACGATACTGTTATCAATTGTAGTTACCGTACCGTGGCAGCCTAATAGAGCCGCTAAAAAATAAATACCTGTACTACACTCCAACGAAACCCTAAATTCCTACTGTGAACACTAATAAAATAAACTTACTTAACATGCAAATGGATAAACAAACTTTTAAATCAATTTTGCTATTTATTGTTGAAATTACCGTCGTGCTTGGTGGCTATTGTACCGCAGCAACCTAGCGAAACGGCCCTGACTCTGCTCACTCTCCCTCTCTCATCCCTACTACAGCCGCTAAAAAATAAATACCTGTACTACACTCCAACAAAACCCTAAATTCCTACTGTGAACACTAATAAAATAAACTTAACATGCTAATGGATAAACAACTTTTAAATCATTTTTGCTATTAATTGTTGAAATTACTGTCGTGCTTGGTGGATATTGTACCGCAGCAACCTAGCGACCTCAGACCTGACTCTGCTCACTCCCCATCTCTCATCCCTCATCTTTCTCTTGTCCCTCACGTCGTAACACATGCAAACAAACTTCATTCTCGATGTGATGGGCCTCTTTTTCCTGATCTTCCCAACCATCATATAGGTCCTCCTCGAGCTGAACAGGGGGCAGCCACCGAAGTTGAAGCCATAACAGAGGACTCAGTCCCCAGACAATAAATGGAAGGTCACAAAAAACTTTAACAATGGAGAGACTGAGGGTTGAATGAACACACGGCTCATGGATAAGCAATGGGTCAATGAACTGACTGAGGATAGACTTGCACTCACTGTCTGTGTTACCAGGGTCCGACCTTGGCAACTCTGCCCATCCACCCACTACAAATGAAGATCAGCTCCCATGTACCATCAGCATTCAGATCAGATCAGATGATATTCGCCCAGTATTGCTTTTTAATCAGGTTCCGACCCTGGCAACTCTGCCCACCTGCTAGCTACATGTTAAATGCCTAGCGGATTTTCACTAACTGTGCACCATCAGCATGAGGATAAACACCCACTCACTGTCAGTGTTACCAGGGTCCGACTTTAGCTACTCAGCCCATCGCCCGCTACAAATAAAGGTCGGCTTGCATACACCATCAGCATTAAGATCAGATCAGATGATATTCGCCCAGTATTGCTTTTAAATCAGGTTCCGACCTTGGCAACTCTGCCCACCTGCTCGCTACGTGGTAAATGCCTAGCAGATTTTCGCAAACTGTGCAGCATTAATCGCTATGAGATAGTTTCTTTCCTGTCGCTACCCGTGGATTCGCTACCCAAAAAAACGCTACCCGAGCGGCCCCACTGTAGTTTGATTGCTAGAGAGAGAAAGAGTTACGAGCAAACTGTGTAATAAATGTATACTTTTTTGACAGTGTCTAAGGTAACTTACTGTAGTTTGAGAGACAGAGAGAGAGAGGATTGATGATACAGTAATCACGTGATCTTGCCCAAGGCCATGGTAAATATAGGCCATCGGACAATGCCCGTCCTCACCTCACTGCAGGTAGTGGGTTGCTCGCGCCACCAGCTGTTCATTTTCTGGCCATTTTTTCTCACCACCATGTGACTTTACGTGGTCATATATATATATTGCCGGATGCGGGCAAACATTTCCAAGACGATGATGTGTGTTTCATTCAATTCTGTAAGACTTGAAATTTCAGCCAAGTCGTTGCTTGGTGGCACCTAACTAGAGAACCATCGTCACTCTCCACGGGTTAAGGTCTGTGGAAGCCTGCTTTGGTGTTCCTCTCTGTTTCAAAGAATCCCACTAGACCAGAAGGACTCCAGCATAAGAGTACAGTATATCTCAGTCATAACACTAGCCATCATTTGGATTCATCTTGGGTAAAACAAACAACACATGATAATCAGTCTGTTTTTATTTGAGCAACCATGTGAATACTATGAGCAATTGCATATTTTTCTGTATACGTTTTAAGTGTGGTTCTCCTCAAAACATGGTATTATACATAGTGGAGGGTTACCTGGACAGTTTTTTGTCAGCTGTGGACTGTAGCTGCCTGACACATCACGAAGAATAATTAGTAGGGTGACAAGTCACCTCATGCGGCCAGAGGGTTAAGCATAAAATTTGGTAAAAGAATAAGTAAAAAGTGGTATAAAACTGGGAATTTTCACTTCATATGAGAGGTGCCACTGCATAACTTGGGTGTTGGGGTTGTGGGGCATCCTTGGCTGAGGGGCTAGAGGAGGAGGAATGTGCAGTGCTTCAGATCCCTCAAGGGCTGATGATAGGTCTCAAAGCCCTAAAACTCACTCATCCCCTTGTTGTTATATGGAGTTACATGGAAAAGTTAGTACAATTTCTCAAAGACTTTGTGGTCCATACCAAGGAGATACTTCATTCTCACTCTTGTGTGTGTAATATCCTATCAAGTTTCTTTTAAACTGCTCCACTGTAGTGCTGTTAACAATATCAATGGGGAGTCTGTTTCAGGTCAAGCAGACCTTGTACATGAAAAAGTTTTCACATACTGTATGCTGGCATGAAATCTCTTCAGTTCCAGCTTCCAACCATGGTTGCACATTGAGATTAAACAACTTTCTATGGTCAAGAATGTCAAACCCAATCAGTATTTTAAACACTTCAGAGAGATGACCTCACTGTCTACGAGTTTTTAATGAAAACAGTCCCAGAGCTGTCAGGCAATTATGATAACTCAGTCTCCTGATGGATGGTAGAAGTTTTGTAGCTCTAGTTTGAACTCTTCTCCTGATGGATGGAATAAGTTTTGTATCTCTAGTTTGAACTCTTTAAAGTTGTTCTGTCTTTTCTAAGTGTAAATGACCGGAATTGCAGAGTATACTATACAATCATCCATATTAAGGAGGTACAGAGTGTAAGAACAATCTCTTTATTCCTATAATAAAACTGCTTCTGGATGTAGCCTAGCAATTTCTGGGTGTCTCTCCACTTCGATGCACAGTTTGGAAAATTGAAGGTCACTACTGATCAATACATCTAAGTCCTTTTCCAAATCTGTCATCCCCAAATTTCTCCTCAAAAGTGAAATCTGACCCAGGACTTCAATGGCCAATAAACATCATTTTGCATTTCTCCATGTTAAAAGGCATTTGCCAAGTCTCAGATCATTCCCCTAGCGTATACAAGTCTGCCTTGAGGTTTTCAATCCCTTCCAGTTTGATGTCATCTGCAAACTTTGATGAAGAGAAGTGGACTAAGGACTGACCCTTGGGGAACTCCAGAAGTGACTGAACCCCAATCAGAAGAAATTCTATTGATCACTATTCGGCATTTCCTATCCATTAGCCAGTTCTTTACCCAGGGTGTAACCTCCCTATTAATTCCGAGTGCACACACTTTTGACATTAGTCTGAGCACATTGTCGAATGCCCATCGAAAATCTAAGTAATGGATGCGTACTGTTTCACTCCTGTCATACTCATTCAACATTTTGTGGAAAAATTCAGGCAAGTTGGGCAGCCATGATCCATGTCATCAGAAGCTAGTGTTGGCAAGTCAGGTGGTGCGGACATGCTAGGAAGAGGGGACTGGTATGGTTGGTCATGAGTCGGGATGTGCAGGTGGCAGGTAGCAGGGAAGTAGTGTTAAGGTTTGGTTTTTCAACTCGCATCACTTTGGCAACTTTAGTGTACATTTCATATGCCTTGAACCTGATATCTGTACTAACTATAAGGATGTCTGCATCAGCGCTGCACACAGTTGTACTTACACACCACTTTCTCTGTTTTCAGCAGTATATAATTCTGCACATACTGAAGATGCACAGTATCCTCACCACCACTAAGTTCTAAAGATTGCAGGATTTTGTTCTTCTTCATAGTCCAAATGGTCAATTCATTAACATTTTAAAAATTTACTACATCCATCACTTGTTCATTAACTGACAATTGCCTCAGCACAAATCTCTTTTTTCTTTTCTGAACTCAAAAGAATTTGTTAGGCCTTTCCACGTAAAGATAGTGCGGGGGTAGCAAATATCATCGCACATACAACTTACACTCAGACACACATACAGTATTGGGACAGGAGGTCAAGGTTGCTGGGAGACAGGGCAAGGAGGAAGCACAGTGTGTATGCCTGGGAGAGAGTAGGAAGCAAATGCACACGTGTGGTTGCCATGTTGGTGTATGTCACTATGTGAGCTTTGTTTTACTGTTGGCAGCTGGAGCACCTTTCAGACCAGGGATTCTACCATGCAAAAAATGTGATTTTAATGTGCAACCAATTTTGGGTCGAGGTTTATGGTGCCACTCAAAAAATGTTTCACACAAGTGAGACCCACGTATAATGAGGGTCCACAGTACTGTATTATAAATATAAACTTTTACATATATGCATACAAATATATTTATAAACAGGAGAGAGAGAGAGAGAGAGAGAGAGAGAGAGAGAGAGAGAGAGAGAGAGAGAGAGAGAGAGAGAGAGAGCTAGTGTCCTGGATTTCTGATATTAGCTTTCCACCTAGTGCTCTGCAAAAGTGTGTAGTTGAGGTATGTGGAGTAGCGCTCAGTCAGGAACGGCACATAGAACGCTCGCAGAAGTCGATTGGATCTGAAAGGGTGGCAGGTAGAGTCAGAGGGAAGGCACACAACAATGAAACTTAGTTGGTGTTACAGATCCTGACTCATCTGAATGTGAGCCCTGTGGACTGCAGGATGAACAACACTATTCCCCTGTAGTTCACCATCCCCCTTTCTAACGAGAGGGAAGGAGATGAGGGATGCTTGTATAACCAGCAACAGTGCCATCCAGATATATCACTGTCATCCACTCACTTGATGTTGTGCTGCCTACATCTTCCTTAACCTTTATCATTCTTTTTCTGTGCCTGCCCTCCTCTCTTCCTATTTCTCCCATCTTTCCTGTCACTTCTTACTGCTTTTCTTTCCTTTACAGGTGGCCTTACATTGAGTGACAAGCCAAATGGTTTCCTGTGGGTGGTAACCATATAACCAAACCACAGGTGCTCCCTACGTGTCAACAAGTGGGTTGGTGGAGGTTTAGTGCCCCTCCCCGTAAAATAAATAACTCAAAGTCAAATAGTCACCCCTTATGGGATTATGGTGTCTGGAAATAGACAGATAGATAGACTACATGAAAGTGTCACTCTTCAGTGTATAACCAGCAACAGTGCCATCAGATATATCACTGTCACTACATGAAAGCATCCCTCTTCAGCATCTAAATAGGATATTCCAGTAGATCGTCATCATCATTATCACCATCATCATCATCAATAGCCAGAGTCAGTCCACTACAAGATGAATGTGCTAAGTAACCAAGCTGTAAATGTAACCAAACTGGATGAAACCAAACCATGTATGTAAGCAATCTGTGTACCTTATCATGACGTGTATATAATAAAATTGTTGTCTAACCTGGAAGAATCCATGAAGGGCAATGAGTGTATAGTGGTCCAATTGTCAGTGTAAGCAGCATAGCGAGGCTCACGAGATGTCTCTTCCTCATGATCTAAGTCCACCAGTAGCTCACATGACTGAATGTCGACCTAAACAAACAGGGAGAAACATTATCACAATCAACATTACTATCGTTATCTCTATCATTATTTTCAGCATCAGTCTGACAGACAATAACTTTATCCTCATTTTCTTCATCATCATCATCATCATGAACCCGCATGCACCCACACACACAGCCAAGGAAGGAAAGAGCATCATCATCAGCTAAAACATACTAGTACAACAGAAGCTGAGTGCATGTCAGCAATTAACAAGATGTGCATATTTACTGGACACCTAAAGGTTTATCCTATTCTGTGTTGTGTGATGGTGGCATGAGTGACATGAGCTTGGTAATGAGTGAAAATTACTTAAAGATACTAAAAAAAAACTTTTAACAATAAGCAGAGGTACAGGTCTGCTTATCTAGTGAAATGCATAAAATACTATGTCTTTAGGATCAAGAATATATTTTTTTTCTTATCCTGTTGAACCTGTTAATAAAGGTCAGTATGCTAGTATGCAAACTAATGAGAGAGAGAGAGAGAGAGAGAGAGAGAGAGAGAGAGAGAGAGAATGACTCATGCACAAAAAGAATGACAAAGATGAAGGAAGAAATATCGGAAGGCAGCATTACATCAAGTGAGAGAAGGTTGGGTTTGGAAAAGGCTTGTACTGTTGTTTTCTAATGATACTATATTGTTATGATGAATGGAAGCTGCAGGATTTGGTGAATGAATTTTGGGGTGGATATAAGAAACCAGATCTAAAAGTGAATGCACCTATGAGTAAAGAGGTCTGTGAAAGAAATGAAGTCACAGAATACACAGTGAGGCTGGATGGTGGGAAAAGGGAAAATGTAAATGAATTTAAGTACTTGGGTAGTGTGATGAGTAAGAATAGAAGTTTAAAGGATGAAATGCATGGAAGGATGCCACAGAGTAGAAAGGTTGTTGGTTCACTGAAAGCAGTGATAAGGAATAGGGATGTGAGTATGGAAGTAAAAATGCCACTGCATGACAATATTATGATCCCAACTCTAACATAAGGTCAGTTCAGAAAGTATCCAACCTCATTTTGTTTCACACCAACTAGCTGAAGGATAGGGGCGTGGTTTTGTGTACTATAGTACAGGACCTTCATACACATGCATGAGTAATGCCAGCAACCACAAGTGACTCAGTGGCAGTCAGTTAGCCTGTGTCAATGTTCATGCATCTTACGCTCATCACGTTCCCGTGCTCATCACGATGATCAAATAAGTTGAACAACGTTACAGCATCATACTTTGGCCAAACGAAGGTGATATCCAAGTCCCAAGTTGAAACCATCAGGATGGTCCAGCAAGTTTCTGGGAATGAAGCCATGAGAGTAACACAAATAAAGGAGTGGTACAATTGCTTCAAAAATGGACAAATGCCAGTTGAGAGCGATCCACTTCCTGGGAGGCCATCAACAAGCAGGAGTGCTGAAAAATGTGAAGCAAGTCTATGATTTGGTCATGGGAAATCATCGGCTGACTGTCAGAGAAATTGTTAATGAAACTGGAATCAGCAACGGATCAGCACACAAAATTTTAACGGATGCTTTGGGTTACTGCATGACAGTACCACCTCTAACAAATGGAATTGAAGCTTGGACCTTGTTGAAGAGACACAAGTCAAGAGTGAGAGCAGTGGAAATGAGTTATCTTAAAGGAGAATGTGGAGTCACATGGAGAGGCAGACCAACAAATGAGGAAGTGATGGAGTGATGTGGTGTGGATGTGGATGTGATAGGAAGCACTAGGAGAAACACACTGAGGTGGTTTGGCCGCCATGAGGAAAGGATGGAGAATGGGAGACTGACAAGGAGAGTGTATGTGAATGAGGTGGAGGGAGGAGGAGGAGGAGGAGGAGGAGGAGGAGGAGGAGGAGGAGGAGGAGATGAAGGGATGGAGTGGAGAGGTATATGATAGAGGGGAGTCTGAACTGGGAGCAGGGCAGTGAAATGGCAGGGGACAGGGCAACATGGAGGTGATTTGTTTGTGGCCACCCCTTACAGGATTGAGGTGACAGGCAATAGATAAATAGATTTGGGCAAGCATAAGGTTGCCACCAAGTTTGTTCCAAAGCTCCTTTCACGTGAACGAGAAGCTCTGTGGATGAATGTTGCTCAAGACATGTTGGAATATGCAAATTGTGATCCAGACTTTCTGAAGACCATTATCACTGGAGATGAGACTTGGGTGTATGGGTATGACCCAGAAACCAAAGCACAGACATTCCAGTTGAAGCATGGAGGGTTGCCTCGGCCAAAAAAAGCACAACAGGCCCACAACATTGTGAAATGAATGTTGACAGTTTTTTTCAACTACCATGGTGATGTGCATCAGAAATGCATGTCACCAAACTTTACTACCCCAATGTTATCAGTCGTCTTCATGACGCAGTTTGATGGAAGAGACCAGAGCTCTGGAAAGCAGCAAGTAGGAAGCAAGCTGCACCATGACAAAACCCCTGCCCATTCTTTTCAATTGATTCAGGAATTTTTGGCCAAGTACAACATCCTATACGTCTGGAAGGCTCCCTACTCACCAGACATGGTTCCGTGCAACTTTTGGTTATTCCTCAAGCTCAAAATTCCGTTGAAGGGTTTCCGATTTCAGACGAGAGAAGAGATTATAACAAAAGTGATGAAGCACCTGGAGGAGATACCGAAAACCAACTTTGAAAAATGTTTCAGGCAGTGGAAAGAATGCTGGGCCATATGTGTCAAATCAGAAGGGGCCTACTTTGAGGGGGGATAGGTGTCCTAGCTCAACCGGTTAGCTATTTATTTTTTTAGAACCAAGGGTCGAATACTTTCTGAACATACTTCGTATGGAAGTAATGCTTAAATGAAGCTTGGAAACTGTTGGAAGGTCATGATTCAAGAGTGAGAGCAGTAGAAATGAGTTATCTGAGAAAAGCATATGGAGTTACATGAAGAAACAAATAGGCAAATGAGAAAGTAAGGGAAAGTTTGGTATTGTAGAATATCGATTTAAAACGAATCAGTTTTAAAGCACAGAAGCACGTTAAGGTGGTTTGGGCATGTGGAGAGGATGGAGAGTGAAAGATTGACGAGGAGAGTGTATGTGAGTGAGGTGGAGGGGGCGAGAGGGAGGGGGAGGCCGAGGATGAGATGGAGGGATGGAGTGGAGAGGTATATGAGAGAGGGGGGTGTGAGTTGGGAGCGTGGTAGTGAAATGGCAGGGGACAGAGTGACATGGAGGCGATTTGTTTGTGGCCACCCCGTTCGGGATTGAGGCGTCTGGCAATAGATAGATAGATAGATAGAGAGTTTTAAATTATCAACTTAAACAACACATACAATAACGTACAGTCGCGTTCATGAGACCTGATACACATGCAGTCGTGTTGTCTACTGTTGTGTCCTCTGCTGGTAGGATGTTGAACTATTTCACTTGGTACCTGGTCAAATTATGATCAATGTACCAGGCAGTAAGCGCAAAAGTTCCATATTCCAAAAGCAGTGAGCACTACAATAGACAACACGCCCACATGTGTATCAGGACTCATGAACGCGACTGCACATATTTTTAATTTACAGCAAATCCTTCCAATTTCACGCACGTTAAATTTTGGGCATCGATATAAACACGTCTGGCGCCAGATGTTTCCCACCAGACACTTTCCTGGGATGTTCTTCCACACCCTGGCCCACTGGGGTGTCATTTTGGGAGGTGAAAATTAATTTTTGCAAATTTCTTCAGTGAGGGGCTTTAAGAATAAGTTTTTGGATGTGAAGATTTCAAATTTGCTATTAATTTTGTGATTCCATAACATTTAGCTTTTTTTTTTTTTTTTTTTATGTGTCCGACTCTAGGCATAGGCTTTTACGGCCTGCTATCAAGGCCCAGCAGTCCTCCTACATACCATACACCTTTACATGTCACCACTTTGGCGCTAACACCCACCATCCATATTGAATATATGCCGACTCTGGGCATAGGCTTTTACGGCCTGCTATCAAGGGCCAGCAGTCCTCCTACATACCATACACCTTTACATGTCACCACTTTGGCGCTAACACCCACCGTCCATATTGAATACATGCTAGGGCTGTCTCATACAGGACTGGTGTATTGGTATTAGCGGGGTATTTTTACCCCTGGGGGTAGGGTTTTTTTCAAGAATTCTCCCCCAGTATCCCTGCTTGTCGTAAGAGGTGACTAAAAGGGTTGGTGGTGGGTTAGTGCCCCACCCTGTAAAAACAACTAACTAAAAATACGAACAGGAAGCCTCGGACCAGGACTGACCAAAAGTTGACGATAAAGGAACGGAAAAAGGACGAGATAAAGATTGCGACCTGGAATGTGAGGGGTATGAATGATGAGGGGAAAGAGAGAGAGATTGTACAGGTGCTTGAGAGTGCGAAAGTGGATATATGTGGAATAACTGAAACTAAATGGCGAGGTGAGAGTGTGAGAGAATGGGAATATGGATGAGGTATATGTGCGGGAGTGGGTGAGAATGAGAGGGCGAAAGAGGGAGTGTGTATTGTTGTGAGCAACAGGTGGAAGGAGAATGTAAGAGAGTATGGATCACTTGGGTCAAGGATTGTGTGGGTAAGAGTGAAAGTTGGACTACAAATGTGGGCAATTGTGTGCGTGTATGCGCCAACGCAAGATCGTGTAAGTAGAGTGAGAGAAGAGTTTTGGACAAATGTGGAAGCCTGCTTGGAAAAGTTTGAAAGGAATGAGAGAGTGTTTCTGATTGGAGATATGAATGGAAAAGTAGGGAATGAGAAGGTGGATGGAGTGGTTGGTGAGTGGGGTGTGCCTGCAGAGATGGATGAGAATGGCAGTGCTTTAGTGGACATTTGTGCTGGGAAGGGGTTGGTGGTAGTTAATACCCTCTTCAGGCACAAAATGATCCATAGGTATACATGGCGAGTGGTGAGAAGAGAGGACGGGGGAATGAATGAACGGAAGGCAATGATTGACTGTGTGTGTGTGGATGAAAGGATGTGAAGATGTATAATGGATGCAAGAGTATATAGAGGTTGGGGGAGTGGACTTTCTGACCATCACTTGGTGGTGGCCGGAATCAGAATCCAAACAAGATGGAGGAAGAGAAGAAGGGAAAGACAGGAGGAAGTATTTGTTACAAGGAGGGTAGAAAAGTTACAAGAGGATGGAATAAAGGCTGAATACAGAAGGAAAGTGGAGAAGCTATCTATCTATCTATCTATTGCCTGACGCCATAATCTCGTAAGGGGTGGCCATTCGACTCTGAGTTATTTGTTTTACGGGGAGGGGCACTAACCCTCCACCAACCCACTTGTTGATACGTAGGGAGCACGTATGGTTTGGCTATATGGTTACCACCCAGCGTTGTAAATGGTTTCTTGGCTTACAGGAAACCATTTGGCTTGTCACTCAATGTAAACCCACCTGTAAAGGAAAGAAAAGCAATAAGAAGTGACAGGAAAGATGGGAGAAACAGGAAGAGAGGAGGGCAGGCACAGAAAAATAATAATAGAGGGTAAGGAAGAAGTAGGCAGCACTACATCAAGTGAGTGGATGATGGTCGCCACCACCTACCACTAGTGGAGAAGCGATTGGGTAAATATAGATTGGAGCAGATGGGGGACGTGGAGGGTGTGTGCAAAGTATTCACAGAAGAAATCTGTGCAGCATGTGAGGTGGTGTGTGGGGTGAAGAGAAGACGAAAGGGGGTTCAGGGAACAGCATGGTAGACTGAAGAGGTGAAAGAGGCTGTGGCACAAAAGAAGAAAGCATATAATGAGTGGATGAGGAACAGGGGCGACGAAGAAGCTGAGAGACGGACGAGAGAGTTATATGTAGTGAGGAGGAGAGATGTGAAAAGATTAGTAAGAGAAAGTAAGAAGAGAGTGGATGAGAAATTTGGAAGGAATTTGAGTGCAAAGTGGAGGAAATGTAAGAAAATGTTCTGGAAGGAGGTAAAGAGAGCTAGACAGGGTGCCAACGAAGTCAGTGGGGGTGTGAAAGATAAAAATGGTAGATTGCTAGTGGAGAAGGGAGAAAAAGTAAACAGATGGAGAGAACACTTTAATGAACTGTTGAACATAGAGAATGAAAGTAATGCAAGTATAAGTGGCTGGGGAATGGCAGGGAGAAGGAGGGTTGTGAGAAGAGAGGAAGAAATCAGTAGGATGGAAGTGGTGGAAGCAATGAAGAAAGTTAAAATGGGGAAAGCCCTAGAAATTGATGGAGTGTGTGGTGAAATGCTGAAGCACGGGGGAGAGATAGTAATAGAATGGATGTGGAAGGTGTGCAGATTGGCTTGGGAGGAGGGTAGAGTCCCGGAGGATTGGAAGTCAGGTATAATTATTCCTCTGTACAAAGGAAAAGGGGAAAAAGCAGTGTGTGGTAATCATAGGGGCATTTGCCTTCTCAGTGTAATAGGAAAATATATGGTAGTATACTTATTGACAGAGTTAGGGAAATTACTGAGGAATTAGTGGGAGAAGAACAAGGAGGTTTTAGGAAGGGAAGAGGTTGTGTAGACCAGATATTCATTCTTAGATCCGTAGTGGAAAAGTTTCTAGAGAAGGGCAAGAAGTTGTATGCAGCCTTCATGGATCTGGAGAAAGCATATGACAGGGTGGATAGACAAGGTTTGTGGAAGGTATTAAAAATATATGGAGTGGATGGGAAGTTGCTGAAGGCAGTGAAGAGTATGTATGAGGGTGCTAAGGCTGCAGTGCGTGTGGATGGCAAACTGAGTGAATCTTTCCATTTGAAGGTTGGATTGAAACAAGGATGCGTCATGTCTCCATGGTTGTTAAATCTGTATATGGATGGGGTCATAAAAGAGATACGAGGTCGGACAGTGGATGTTGGAGCGGCCCTAGTGAGAGAGGGCAGTGTTTGGAAACTCCCTGTACTGTTGTTTGCAGATGACACTGTATTGTTGAGTGAAGACGAAGGGGAGCTGCAAGGCTTGGTAGATGAGTTTGGGAGAGTGTGTAAGAAACGGAATCTAAAGGTGAATGTGGGGAAGAGTAAAGTGATGGTCTTCGAGAGAAGTGAAGCCAGTGAGTGTACAGTGAGATTGGATGGGAAGGAAATGGAGAATGTGAGTGAATTTAAGTGCTTGGGCAGTGTGATGAGTAAGGATGGTAGTCTGGAGGGTGAAGTGCTCAAAAGGGTACAGCAGGGAAGGAAGGTTGCTGGTTCGTTGAAAGCAGTGATAAGAAACAGGGAGGTGAGCATGGAAGTGAAAAAGTTGTTACATGACAGTATTGTGATACCAACTCTGACATATGGAAGTGAAGCTTGGACCCTG
>JAGKTI010016517.1:0-19376 GCA_018397915.1 Birgus latro
CAAGGTGGCCGTCACCTGGTGTGAGTAAGTGTGGCAAGGTGGCCGTCTCCTGCCCGCATGGGGCAAGGTGGCTGTCACCCAGTATGGCTGAGGGAGGGAAGCAGCAAGTGGGCGGCTGGTGGCCGACTCTGGGGTGCTGTCTGGGGCTAAAGGATTAGCCCCACCCTGAACCTGGGGATGGCTGGTCTGGCAGAGGTGTAATTTGCCGTGACTGTAACCTCTGAGGAGAGTTACCTGAGCGCGAGAGGAGTGTGCGGGAGAGACGCAGGTGCACACGTCTTGTACTGAGCCCGCGCCACTCATTTCTACTCCCTGGGTATCTCCTCCTGGGGTGGGCGTCTTGCCCAGGAAGGTGGATGGGGAGCTTCAGCATTTTGCCATGTATTGATGCTCAGCATTTCACTCTGGGAGAATGTTTTTGCCATGGAATGATCAGGTTTCTTTGAGCTTCAAAACTGTTTCTGAGCAATGTGAACTGCAACTTGAGAGTGGCTCAATGACTCGGCATTCTCATGAGTACTGGTAATAGAATGATAACATGGTGACGAGGGGCTGTGGAGGCTGGGAGGGAAGGGGGAAGTGATACACATTATTTTCCAAGGTGTTGAGACCTCGTTTAGGTAAGCGGATTATTACCTACCTGATTAACAGTATACCGAAATTGTATAACAATATAAGATAACACACACACACACACAGGACAGAATGGGTAGAAACACAGAGACAGACAGGCAGACAGAGACAAACAGACAAAAGAGACAGACAGCTAGAGCAGACAAACAGACAGCTAGAGCAGACAAACTGACAGAGAGACAGCTAGAGCAGACAAACAGACAGACACACTCTATCAGACAGACAGACGGACAAAAAGAGGCAGGGATAGATGGAGAGAGAGAGAGAGAGAGAGAGAGAGAGAGAGAGAGAGAGAGAGAATAATGTACTCCAGATGTGTGCCAGCGTCACCTCGTTTTGAAGGAAGTGAGGAATGAAGCTGTGTTTGTTCTTCTAATGACTCAGACCATGTAAATGCTGGATTCATCCCTTTGTCGTATGTTAATCCAGTGGAACAATCCCATAATCCCATTGTACTATACACCCTATACATTTTTTTTCCCTTCTTGAGACTGTTTATAAAATTCAGTGAGGAATGCCCATGAAATATGAATAACTACGATAAATAAATGCCAAATTATATATTCTGGGGATGTTTAGTATTTGCAGAAGTGATGACAAAACCCAAAGCATACACAATTCTCAGGGCCCATAAACATAAAAACTTTTCTTGGGAAGGCAGTGTCTGAATCAGTTTGGAGGTGATCTGCAGTCTTAATGAGCCCAGGTTCGAGAACAGATAAGAATCAGAATTTCATAAAGCAGATATTACTGATCTATCAGAACACCTGCTTAAAAGTCGCAAAATACCCCCGCTAATACCAGTACACCGGTCATGTATGGGAGCCCTACCATGTATTCAATTCGGACTTTGGGTGTTAGCACCAAAGCAATGATATGTCTAAGTGTATGACATGGAGGAGGACTACTGGGCTAAGCCTATGCCCAATGTTGAGGTGAAAAAAAAAATCAGAAAATGGTAAAGTGAATACACCAGGGCTATTCAATTACTTTCAGGGCAGGGCTGGATTATGAAACTCAAACTGATAGAAGGGCCACCCAGGTATACCTCAATATCTGATACCCCTAGATGCGATAGCTCGGCTCAGTGATGGGGGTAGAAATACCACCATACCACAATGGCCAAACCCAGGTTTAATGATGAGTTTTGATTTTTTTTTTAAATTAATTTTGATGATATTTTTGGCTAAAATTGTGTGTTTGGGTTGATTTATAAACTGTTTTTAGACTTGGATTGATGTGTTTTAGTCATAGCTGGGGTGAACATTGTCATTTTGAGGTAGTTTACTACGTTTGATATTTTTCCTGACTTACAGAATATATGATGATTTTCAGATTTTACTTGTTGGTTTTAGTGAGTTATTTATAGGTCTTAGGCTTTGGTCAGCTTCTTTTACAGCTGCTAGGCCACTTAGATTGGCTTTAAACTTGTGTTTGGACTTATTTGGGTGGGTTTAGGACTTGGTTGAGGGGGAAATCCAAGGCTCAATAATGCATTCCTATACTTTACATGTTGTATCTACCCCGAGATATGATAACCCGCCTAACGATGACTTTTTACTTAATCAATTGCATCAGAAAACCGTGTTATGCCTGTACGTTTCTTTTATTTCCATTTTTTCCCCTCTAAACAGATTGGTGGAAAAAAAGAAAGCCAGACAGTACTATTAAAAAATGCCAGATATCAAATAAATATTTAATGTTTTTGCCTCTAGACTGGTGTTAAAGCCTCTAGATTTAACAGAAAATGAAAAATTGGCAACATTGCTTCCGTCACCACATAATTCTGATGAACGGAATATTGTAACAAACTGAAGTTTACTTATTCATTTATTTTCATTCTTCTGAGTCTGTCAAAGGGCCAATTAAAAACAACTCAAGGGCAGGGTCTGGCCCACAGGTTGCCACTTAAATAGCCCAGATATATGCATAATTATGCAAAACAACTATTAACAAACAGCATTTTGGATGTACTACTAAATAAGGCTAAAGTTGGCAGGAGGTCAGCATATAACATGGCCTTGTGGGTGATTAACTGCAAGAAAACTATTTATATTAATATTTATTATTTCATATTTACAGTGTAATAAGAAACCTTACAAAACTGGAATTATGCATTTGGGATGTAAGTACTTATTAACCAAGGACAGGTATCCGTGGAGGCACCACAAATGAACTGTGAGAGGCAATCCAACCCATGCTGTCAAAGTCGCACTCACATGCAGCTGCCTTCACCCTTGCCATAATGCTGCACTGAAACCTACCCCAACCAGCCCATTCCATCCTAATGTAACAATCTTACCAAATCCAATCCAATATAAGCTAACTTAACCTGGCCAGCCATCATCCTTACAAAACCAATCTCCCACCTGTCATAATATGGATCCAAGGGATTAATTTATGGTAATCCTTAATGAGACAAATCTTATTTTACAGTTTTCTTGTTTTCTCTTTACCTTAGCTCTTCATGGAATTCTGTGTATTTTCTGACTGTTTTCAAGTTTTGGAGTTTATTTCCTTTAAAGAGTGGTGAAAAGTGGGTAATATGCAGTGTTTGTTTGCAATCCCTAATGGCATTGAAGAGATACTGGCTGTAGTATTAAACCTCTTCCCACGAGCAACCTCTTCGTAGCTCCAGCCGTAGTTTTAAAGTGAAAAGGTTTCTCGTACGGCAGGCGAAGGGGTCTGTCGGGGTTAAAAGTAGTGGAACATGAAGCAGGAGCATCACCCGCCTCTTCCCAAATATCTCTGTATCTTTTTTTTATACTGATACCATATTCATGTAAACATTCATGAAATGCATTTGCAATTTTTTAAAATGTTTGTTATCATTTTTTTTGTATGATAATATATTTATAGATTTTTAGGAGATTGGTGTTACCCATTTCTGATCAAACTGCTGCTACATGCACACAGCGCAGTCGTTGACTTCTACCATTCCCAAAGTTACCTGTGTCTCATACTGTGGTGATCCAGTATCCATTTATGATCAAACTGCTGCTACATGCACACAGCCCAGTCGTTGACTTCCACCATTCCCAAAGTTACCTGTGTCTCATACTGTGGTGATCCAGGCAACTTCACTGCTTATTTCCAAGAGCGTTTTATCTAACAGCCTTGTATACCATTCCACTTTTCACTACTGTGTTCAGAAAGGCAAGCACATGGTATAATTTAAGGCTGTGGTTAGGATTACTGCCGTCGCTACTAAATTCTAGCTGCCATAATCCTAACCACTTCTTTTATACAGTAACCATAACTTAACCTAAATAACCATATCTATTTCTAACATAGATGAAAAAACAAACATAACTGCTAAATTCTAGCAGCTTAAGCTAAACTGTAGCAGTATTAACCTAACCTACCCTATTTCTAACCTAACTGAACCACCAAACAAAACAGCTACACTCCAGCTGCCATAATCCTAACCATGGTTAGGATTACAGTAGTCACTACTAAAGTCCAACTGCCGTAATCCTAATCACGGCCTTAAATTATACCATGTTCTTACCTTTCTGAAGAAAGTAGTGAAGAGTGGAATGGTGTACAAGTCTGTTGGATAAACTGACCTGATTTAAACTAGCCAATTTTTAACCTAACTGAACCATCAAACAAAACTGCTAAATTCTAGCTGCAGTAATCCTAACCACCATTGGACCCCCTCTCAAGTATTGAAGTACAGTATCAAGTTTTAAAACTATTTCTACCATTGGACTGATTCAGAGATGTTGTTTATCAGATTTAGCATATTATTTTAGCTGATGACAGGGAGAGCTGGAGCTCCCGTTTCATCAGCCCTCAGGACTTGTTCCTGACTATCCCCCTTTCCTGAACTTTTCCAGTGTCTCAGTAACACAAAGAGTACGCCAGCATGCTCTCCAATACAAGTTTCTCTAACTGTCAACACCAAACTACACGCACGCTACACTTCTTTCAAAATTTGTAAAAATGGCACACGTAAACCATGCCTCGGAGTCCCCAGGGGTGGGGACCATAAATGCCCCCACAATCTGCCCCTCTCCCGGTGATGACTCACGGAGCTGCCCGGAACCACTGTCTGACTCACTCCTTCATTTCTGTAACATTCACGGCCTTTCCTCTAACTTTCGCTCTGTTGCGCACCACCTCTTCTCCTCTAAACCTCACCTTCTCTTTCTCTCTCAGACTCAGCTGTCTGAGGCAACTGACAGCAAACTCTTTTCTGTATCCTCCGACTTTATTCTCATTTCAAAGCCAAAGGTGGCTGTTGCGTATATGTACGCAACGCTCTATCTTGCGCTCGTGTTCCTGAACTTGATTCTTCGAAATTCTCTACTCTCTCGCTTCGGCTCTCCTGTCATTCTCTGACTAAATATATCTGTGCTCTTTGCTTATCTCCTAATTCTACTGACTATCAAAAATTCTTTGACTATCTTACTTCTATGATGGAACACATTCTATCTATTTCTTCTTACTCTGAAATCTCCATTTCAGGAGATTTCAATGTTCTGGTACCACCACCTTTGGCTCTCCTCTCCTTTCGTTGATCCACCTGGTGAACAAGCCTACATCTTTTCTATCCTTAATGACCTAGAGCAGCTTGTAAAGCACCCTACCCATATCCCTGACCGCCTTGGAGAGAGTTAACATACTTGACCTCCTTTTCCTAACAACTAATCCTTCTGCTTACCCTGTTCATCTTTTCTCTCCGTTGGGCTCCTCCGATCATAACCTTTTTACCTTAACCTGACCTATCGCACCGGTGCGGATTGTGGACCCTCCAAAGAAACGCCACCTGTGGCACTTTGGAGCTGCAGATTAGGAGGCCCACAGGCAGTACTTCTTTGATTTTCCTTGGAATGATTATTGCTTCCATGGCCAGGAGCCATCTGAGTGTGCATTGCACATTACGGAGGTTATTCTCTCGGGCATGGAAGCATACATTCATTTCTCATATCCTCTGACTAATGCGAGAAAGCCTTGGTCTAATCACGCTTGTTCTAATGCTGTCTGCAACAAGGAGAGGGCCTATGAAAGGTACCGGAGCCAACCCACCCCTGAATCACATCTTTTTTATATTTCTGCCCGGAATTGTGCTAAGTCTGTTCTTCACTCTGCTAAAAATAATTTCATCCGTGCTAAATGTCCTCAACTCTCCAACTCGAATTCTTCTCGCTCCTTCTCGCATCTTGCCAAAAACCTTTCTAACAACTTTACCTCACCATCCTTCCCTCCTCTTTTCTACTCTGATGGTTCTGTTGCTATTTCTTCTACTGATAAAGCATATCTCTTCGCTCAGACTTTCTCCTCCAATTCCACCTTAGACGATTCTGGTGCTGTTCCTCCATAACTTCTCCCCTCTGACTTCCTCATGACTGACATTAAAATTTCTTCAGTTGATGTATTTTCTGCCATCACTGGGCTCAATACTAACAAAGCATATGGGCCTGATGGAGTCCCTCCTGTTGTCCTCAAAAACTGTGCTTCTGTGCTTACACCCTGCCTAGGCTTTGTCTGTCAACTTGTACCTTTCATTCTTGCTGGAAATTTGCTTTCATTCAGCCAGTCCCAAAGAAGGGTGACCATTCCCAACCCTCTGACTATCATCCAATTGCTTTAACATCCTGTGTCTCAAAAGTTTTCAAGTCAATTCTTAACAGAAAAATCTTAAAGCATCTTTCCCGTCACAACCTTCTTTCTGATCGTCAGTATAGGTTTCGTCAGGGACGCTCCACTGGCGATCTTCTCACCTACCTTTCAGACTCCTGGTAATCCTCCTTTCGGGACTCTGGCGAAAGTTTTGCCATTGCACTTGACATCTCAAAGGCTTTCGATCGAGTCTGCATAAATCTTTAATTTCGAAACTGCCCTCCTACGGTTTCTATCCTACTATCTGTGCCTTCATCTCTAGCTTCCTTTCTGGTCATTCTATAGCCGCTGTTGTAGACGGCCATCGTTCTTCTCCTAGACCTATCAACAGTGGTGTTCCTCAGGGCTCTGTCCTATCACCAACTCTCTTCCTCTTATTCATCAATGACCTTCTAAGCTGTACATCTAACCCTATCCACTCATACACTGATGATTCCACCCTTCACCTTTCCATTCGGTTTCCACAACGTCCATCTCAGAAGTTACTTCAACAAAAAAGGGATGATGCTATGGCACACCTAATATTTGACTTGGCTCGTATCTCTGATTGGGGTAAAAATAATCTTGTAATTTTTAATGCATCAAAAACTCAGTTCTTATACTTACCAACCCGACAAAATCTTCCTCAGGATTACTCACTAATGTTTAATAATGTCCAGCTCAATCCTGCATCATCCTTGAACATGTTTGGGGTTTCATTCTCTCGGGATTTGTCTTGGAAAGAACACATTACATCTCTTGTGAAATCTGTTTCCAAGAGATTAGGTGTGCTAAGCCGACTCCGAACTTTCTTTACCCCTGCACAGTTGTTGACCTTGTATACGTGTTTTGTTCGCCTATGTATGGAGCACAACTCTCATTTGTGGGGAGGCTCCCCACATGCAGCTCTTCTCAATAGGGTGGAGTCAAAGGCTTTTCGTCTCATCAACTCTCCTCCACTTACTGATTCCCTTCAACCTTTGTCTCTTCGCCGCACTGCTGCATTTTTATCTCTCTGCTATCGCTACTCCAACGGTCACTGTTCCTGTGAACTGTCTGCTTGCATCCCTCCACCTCTACGACGAGCACATAGTACCCATCTAGCAACAAACTCTCATCCCTTTTCTGTCCAACTCTCTAATCCAAGAATTAACGATCACTCTGTCCTTCATTTATGCAACTGGTCAACTCTGGAACTGTCTTCCTCTGTCTGTATTCGCTACTTCCTATGATCTCCAGTCTTTCAAACGTAGTGTGTCCAAGCATCTTGAAATGAATGGATCATGATTTTGCACTCTTTTTATTTTTATTTTTTCTTGGAAGGAACAGTATGCAGGCCCATGGCCTTTGGTTCCTTCTTCCTTGCATAAAAAATATATATATATATAAATATATCACACAAGAGAGTAAACATAAAACAGATGACAGCAAACCTGCGCTCCTCCGGCGTACCAATCTCACGATTTCTCTCCCAGAGAGCACCTCCGCAGCATTCCAACCCTTCCATGGTCTCCTTCTTGGAAAAGGCTGTTCAGCTTGGGTTTAAAGGTACCAAACTTGGAAAAGCCTCTACATAAAGATGCTTTGCAAGAAGGGAGGAGGTTGTTTAATACTACCAGCCACTGACTCCATCTTATGGTGCATGCAGGCCTCCAGCTGCCATCTTAGAATGCCATTTTGAGGTACATTACCTTTGTAAGTGTCTACTTATCGAAACCTAACCTTAATTTTCAGAACTTAACCCAACCTTATTTATCCTATTTTATGATAACCTAACCAAACTTATCCTAACCTAACCTATCCTTTATGTGATAACTTTCCTTGTTTATTGATGGATCATCTTCATACTTGAAAATGCACTTCTGTACACCCTTACAAAGTCATTGAATCAATTCAAATGTACTTTTTTTTTTTTTTAAGAGATGGTTCTCTACTTCCTTAAATATTGCCTTTGTTTTTTCCCATTACATTCATGCCCCTCTGTTACTTCAGTGTGCCCTGAAATTATCTTCCTAATTTACAGAGGGAGAGGGGGTCTTCTCTCTGGCATTAGTCACAAATGCATCTTTATATTTTCAGCCCATATGTAATTTCTTTAATTGAACGAAAAATAGTTTATTCAATTAGCATACAAACCGCTACATACTATACGCTGAATAATGCAACTGCCCCACAGTTGCATTCTCCAATTGGTTAAGTAATGTACAGTAAGTCCTCGTATTGCGACGCATTTTACTTCGACGCTTCATTTTTCGCAAAAGAAAAAAGTATCCAACATGTCGCAAACTTCTTCATTTTCTCCCAATCTTCGTCGCCGCTTCCAGCTGACAGCCAACACTCAGCAGACAACGCATACCGATGTTCATTTGTTGGCGGCCATCTTGTGACCACCCTGTCCTCTATCGATACGGTGGCAGTACTACAGACCCCTTCGCCATTGTGTTTTTTGTTCTGTCCTAGCCTCGCAGCTTGTGAATTCCTGACCCACACCTAGACATCTGAGATGCAGCGCGCCAGTGAGGTAGAGCGTGCGAAGCAACGAGCTGAGGTTGATGTTGCACGGTCAGCGCCGGAGCCTAAGGAGAAGCGGCCGTACAGGGTTGGCAAGAGGCATCGCCAGTACTCAGCGGCCGACAAGCAGCTCATTTAGGAGGGGTTAACAGCCCCTGAGATACATCGCCTGACTGAGGCTCCTGACAGCACCATAAAGACACTTAGGAAAAACTAGGTAACTCTCAAAAAGCAGGTGAGGTCACGTAAAATAACAAAGTAAATGTGTCTGTTTTTTTTCCCTTAACCTATATTTGTGCCACTTTTTTTTTACTGTATCAATATCCATCTAATGGAGTTAGTTTTTAGAGTTAACCAACCAAGTGTTACAGAACAATTCAGGGGAAGAATATACAGTATTGTAAGGAAAATCAGTAAAGTTGGTTACTGTTATGTTCCATTATACCCCTAAGGAAGAACACGGAACCTCTCAACAAGCAGGTGAGTGCACGTAAAATAACAATAAAGTAAATGTGTGTGTTCTTTTCCCCTCAACCTTTATTTGTGTCACTTTTTTTCACCTAATGGAGTTAGTTTTTAGAGTGCGATCAGACGCGCAAGCCTAGACACAGCAGAAGTGGACAAAACGGCTGTAAGACAACACTTGACACGCTATGACCTAGACTCAGGTGTGGTTGAACTCTAGTGAAGAGAATGAAAGGCCAGATCACACTGCACAGAAGATGACCACCCAGAAAGTGTCCCACAGCCTGTCCACCATAACTGACAAGGCAACAACCTTCGAGACATACACCGGGACTATGCCTGAGGCTACCCAGATCCCAGCCACCTTAAATGATCTGAAATCTCAAGTGATGGCAGTCTACAACAGAAACATACTGGAGCAGAGACAAGCCAGGATCACACGATTTCTTAATGTGACGCACAATGTGGCTGCTATTATGCAAGACTTAGACGTGACAGGAGAGGAGGATGAAGAAGTGGACAGTGAGGAAGTGGAGTTGCTGGAGCTGAATTCGACTTTGAGGGCTTCGGCTTAAGTGATAGGGCTTCCCCAGAGAGGCCCATGTCACCTAGTAACTAGCCCTCCACTCATACCAATGTTTACTTTATTTCTGGTAAGGATTTTTGGTGTTGCAGCTCTTTATAACAGTTCTAATGTCATTTCAGGTACATGTTTATTGTGTTATGCTGTATCCGCAACTAGTAAACACTCCACATTTAATTTTGGGTAGGGCCTGTTTGGTGTTATAGTACTTTGTTAGGGTAGGTAGCTGTTCCACTGGAATGCCCATCCATTTTTCCCATTGATTCTTAACTTCACACTTCGACGTTTCACGTTTCGCGATGTTTTGGTGGAACATTAAAACAGCGAAAAACAAGGACTTACTGTAATAATATTGTCACTTTCAATTTAGGGGTAAGAGGCCTATTCCTTCCTGTCCTTTGTAGTCTACTGTACTTTGTGATACCAGCATGGTCCAATTAGATCTTGGTCACTATCATCATTAAATATTTACTTTTTCTTGATAAACACGTTGGTACCATTTGTATTGTTGGTGTTAGTTCACAAAGGATTAACTTGCACGTCTGTTTTGAGAGTAACGGAGCTCCTTAGGTATAACAGCTTAACAGAATTGTTAAGGCCTTTAAGGGGGTGCTGGCCTCAAATATTGGTAAATTTCTGACGCATGGTCGAAAATCAGCTAAATGTTTTTAAAATATGGTTGTGGTGGTGGCAACACACACACTAAGTTTTATGGCTATATCTCGTATATAAGCGGTTATAATTGCAAAATAAATACAATATTGCGACCCCCGGCAACCTATGGTACGTAAAAATACTTTTGTGATACTATGTAAACAAAAAATAATTACAAAAAGTTGTGGTTTGCAAAGCTAATTTGTCTCTTGGGTACATCTGGTAACTGCTGAAAATACTAAAGCCAGTGCATACCCCAGGACAGTTCAGTGCCGGTAAGAAGAGGGCAGAGGGAAGGTGTGCCAGTTGTTCCCACCAGTCGTCCCCACTTGTTGAAGTTTTTGGCTCCCTTCTACCTGACATATTTTCACTACACTATGACCAGACCAACAAAGAGGAAGAAGAGCAACACTGAGAAGCTGATGAAGGCACATGAGGCCCTAAAAAGGAAGAGAGAGGACAAGAAACAAGAGCAACATGGTACAGGTGATACAGGTGGGTCCCCAGGAATGCCGGCAACACACCCACCGTCCCCTCCTCCAGCTTCAAGAGCTACGAGAAGGAAGTTACTGGTAACTCATGGAAAGGAAGAAGTGGACATGTGTACAGAAGAAAAAGAGTTTGTTTTATTAGAAAAGAGTTATTTACATGAGGTTTTCAGCCAAGTGAAGTGTGGAGAATGTTACGGCAGTGTGAAAATTAGTTTTGTGCAGAAAAAGTTAGACTGTAAATTGGATGTAATTTGTGAACAGTGTGAGAACAGAACGAATTCAGAAGTGACTGAAAATCCTGTCACTAACATTGTTGTATACAGTTGTACAGAGAATGGTGTGGGATATGATGGTGTGAACAAATTGTTGGCCAATCTGAACACGAAACTGCTCAACAAGAAATATGCAGTATGTTCGAGAACCGTAACTGAGGTTGCTAAGATAAAAGCCAGGGAGGTTTTAGAAAAGAGTGTAAGTGAAGTGAAGGCTTACTATAATGAGAAACTAAACATACAGCCTGATGAAGATGGAATATTGAATGTGCGAGTGACATGACGTATTGAATGTGCGAGTGACATGACGTCAGCTGGCAGAAGTGAGAGCATATCAGCTTGCTCACATTTGGTGCAGCGGTTGAAGCTGAGACCGGTCTAGTTTTGGATTATGAAATGATTAGTAAGTTCTGTGAACAATGCATGAAAAAGGAAAATGCAAAGAAAGCTAAGAAAATTACAGACGAAGAATACAAGTGGTACAGTGAACACAAGGATGAGTGCAAGAAAAACTACAGTGGGAATTCTGGTGGAATGGAGGCAGCTGCAGCAAAGGCTATATTTGGCAGAAGTTTAGAGAAAAAACTAAGGTACACAGTGTTCATTTCGGATGGTGACAGTTCAGCTTATGCTGCTGTATGTAACATGAATGAAGGAAAAGGACCTTATGGTGAAATAAAAATAGAAAAAGGAGAGTGCATAAATCACGTTTCCAAGAGACTTGGAACAGTGCTCAGAAAACTCAGAGCACAAGTAGTCACGGGGAAAAATAAAAAAAAAAAAAAAAAAAAAAAGGGTGGTGTATGAAGGATGTCAGATCTGGAAGGGAAGGAAAAGCTGACAGACAATGTGATAAATAAACTAACATAGTACTGGGAGATTGCTGTACGGAGACATATAAACGGAACCATCAGTGTTATGAGGAAAGAAATATTCTCTTCGTTCTTTCACTGTTCTTCCTTTGATGCAACTCCACAGCATATGTTTTGCCCTAAATCAAAGGGCAGCTGGTGCTTTTATGAAAGGGCTGTGGCCAAAAATGAACCAGTACCAAGTCACAATGAAATGGAAGTTAGGTTTTGACTCCCAGATCATATATGATTGCGAGTGTATGGGGAATATAAGAGACTAACTAGTGATAAATATTTGGCTGCATGCTTGTTGAGTAAAACTCAAAATCCGAATGAACACATTCATTCAAGAGTATGGAGAGACTGCACAAAGTACAAGAATTCAAATAAACAGATATTGGACTTTGCAGTAGCGCAGGCAGTGGTGGACTACAATGTGGGATATGTGAAGGGACATCTGTGTGATGAACTGAAATTTCCTGGAAGCAGAATAACAATGTCACACCTAAAAGAACAAGACAAGAAAAGAGAAAAGCTGCAGCAGAAGGTGAAGAAGAAGAGAGACGTGGAGGACAAGTCTTCATACAGTGCCAGGGAGTTTTAACTTGTTAAATGGCCGTCCATGGGTACGGGGGATTTAAAAATGGCTTTACTGTAAAGTTTGATTTTTTTAGTTTCAATTGATTATATTTTGGCCATTTTTTAACCAATTTTCACCAATTTTTTTTTTTTTGTCTGAAAGACAATTGTAAGACCAAAAAGATGGGGAGTCAAAATAAAAATTTTTGAGCCCATATTTTTTCTTTAATATTTTTCCTTGGAAATTTAATTTTTAACTGAGGTTTTAAAGTAAAAATTCATCGTCCTTATAATGGGAGGGATAAAAAAAAAAATTTATTCTCAGAAAGTGTTGCAGAAGGCTACTCTTCTCATGGAGACCAAGCAAAAGATATTTGGTAAGTTCTTTTCAGCCATATAACATTTTGAATTTAATTTAAAATTTGCACATGATTCCTAGTTAACTATGGTATTATGGAATGGAAGGAAGTGATACTACAGAGAATAATAGTTAATTAGAAAGGGAAATGATTAATAACTTTTCGGTGTCTGTAAAACTAATTCGGTTGTACCACCCAAGAGTAAAGAGTGCCAGCACCCCCTTAAAGCCTTTGTGTATGTACTACTAGTGCTAAATATCTTTGACAACCTCAACTGGCATTTGTTAGCAGATCTCTTGCTTTCTACAGAGTTTCTACTATAAGGTTTCCACTATACATCACCATATCATTAAGGGGAGGCGGTAGCTCGATCGGTAGAGAGTTGGCTTGCAGTCCCGAGGGACCCAGGTTCGAATCCTCGCTGGGGCAGGGAACAGTTTAAGGATTTGAATTTCATTAAATCAGGCTTTACTGATCTACCAGAAGACCCGCCGACATGTCGTAAAAATAACCCCGCTAATACCAATACACCAGTCCTGTATGAGACAGCCCTAGCATGCATTCAGTATGGACGGTGGGTGTTAGCGCCGAAGTGGTAACATGTAGAGGTGTATGGTATGTAGGAGGACGGCTGGGCCTTGATAGCAGGCTGTAAAGCCTATGCCCAGAGTCGGACACATAAAAAAAATTAAAAAAAATATCCCATGGAAAACACCAATACCTCTTGACTTTTCAGTGAATGGCAATATGCCTGTTTTTATCCTGTTTGGTTGTAAACCGTTTGTCACATATATCACACTCGAACTTTTTCACTCCAGAATGAACAAGCAGATGCCTATTGAGGTCGCCTTTGTAAGTAAACAGTTTACCACATTCATCACACTTGAACTTCTTCACTCCTGAATGAATTAGTAGGTGCTGAGTTAGGTTGCCTTTCTCACTAAATAGTTTACCACATTCTTCACACTGGAAATTCTTCACTCCTGAATGAACTAACAGGTGTCGAATCAGATTATCTTTCTGAACAAATAATTTACCACATTCATCGCATTTGAACTTCTTTACTCCTAAATGAATTTTCAAGTGCCTGGTGAGCACCTGCTTAAGATTAAACTGTTTACCACATTCATCACACTTGAACTTCTTCACTCCTGAATGTTGTATTAGGTGCCGGGTTAGGTGACTTTTCTGACCAAATGCTTTACCACACTCATTACATATGAACTTCTTGATTCCTGAATGAACCACTAAATGTTCATTTAGTTTACTTTTAGAACCAAACATTTTATCACATTCACCACACTTGAACTTCTTCACTCCTGTGTGGGTTAGTAGGTGCTGAGTGAGGTGACTATTTCTCCTAAACTGTTTACCACATTCTTCACACTCAAACTCCTTCACTCCTGTATGGACTACTGAGTGCCGGGTAAGTTGGGTCTTAGAGGAAAACAGTTTATTACACTCTATACATCTGAACTTCTCGACTGCGGGTGATGGGGTCACTGGGTCATGGACAATCCCATTCTCAACAAATAACATTTCTTTATCTGCTTCACACTCTAATTTAACATTTAGTTCTTCTTTAACTATTATTTCTTCATCAACCTCACTCTCTAACTTAATATGTGGTTTTTCTTTGTCCACTTCCATAACTACATGACCCATCTCAAATTTTTGTTTAATATCTGGTTTTTCCCTTATCATCTCCATTATATCATCCCCCTCTCTCTCTTAGACCCACCAATCTTATGTACTTTCCACTCTGCTCCAGCTATTAACATTACCATGTGGCACAACTATAATCAATGCTTAACATAACTGCCATGTGAATATGTTCCTGTACTATGTACTACTAACAGATTCTTAAAACTGAACCATGATTTTCATAAAATAATTACTATAGAACTGTAATTGTCAGTACACAGATATGTCATCACTGCCAACAAGCAGACTGAAATTACATGTGCTCATCTGAAAAACTATCTACTGTCTACTTATAACATTTAAAGACTGACTGTAGTCTATGTAATCTGGTGTATGGATTATCTTTTTTTTTTATTCATTTGTTTTTCCTCCCTCTGTTCTGTTATTTAAAAATAAAAAAAATAAAAAGGTGACGACAAAATTCTTCATTTTCCACTGCCATACAGTACATCAAATAATCCATGAACCCCTTTTACCATGTATCATATGATATGAATCATATACTACCTATCTATCTATAGCCAGACACCATAATCCCGTACGAGGTGGTAATTTGTCTTTGAGTTAGTTGGTTTATAGGGAGGGACAGTAACCCTCCGCCAACCCACTTGCTGACACATAGGGAATAGCAATACAAATTCCATTTATTAGAAACCACCGTGATGATCACACTGCTGATGTGTCTGCTTCACTGATCTGACTTCACTTGTGGACCTGGAGGAAATGCTACCATTAGACAAACATCAGTGTGAACCTGATAATACTGTACAGCACTTTATGCAAATAGCCAGGACTGTATGACGTGAGTCATGCCAGAACAATTACCTTATAGCTGAGGTCAGGAGAGTCCACATCAGCTACTCTGGTGCACTGACTGCTGGCTGCTTAGCACATTAGTCATCCACTCTCCAGCTGCTTTCACACCACTCACCTGGGTCAAAAACCAATCTTATTACACTTTGGGTAGCTAGCGGACAAATATATTCGGCAGTAAATCATAGCTATACAACAAGTTAATGTCTCTACATCCAGAAACTATGATGTGTATCTCATGTGAAAATATCCATGATAACAAAAGTTCCAAGTAATACTCCTTAATCTAATAATGGTGCCATTACACTATACCATCAAATGAATCTGACAAATATTAAGTTGCTTGTGGTAAGCATGGCTGACAAGCCCTAGACTGTCAAGTGCTGCACCACTCAGTTGTCTCATTGCAGGGCAGATGCTTTCACATCAGCCAAGTATGCTTCCTTGCCAGTGTTATATTCCAATTTCATAGTCACATTTACAACAATTTAAGATCATGTCAAAACAAGTACTATATAACTGCCATGATGCACCTGAGATGTACCATGTACAGGAAGGTCTCATAGCATGACAGATCACTGAATAACAGATCATTCCAACAATAAATTACATGCTTTTGACAACGTGTTTGCTTAACATACCTGCTGCTGATCCCACTAACTCAGACTATTGGAAGAGGGTGGAAGGTCATCAAAGTTATAGTATACACATTTCTATCTATCTATCGCCAGACTCCTTAACTCAGTAAGGGGTGGCCACAAACAAATCCCCTCCATCGCCCTGTCCCCTGCCATTTCACTGCCCTACTTCCAGCTCACATCCCCCTTTCTCATGAACCTCTCCACTCCATCCCTCCATCTCATCCTTGGCCTCCCCCTCCCTCCACCTCACTCACATACACTTTCCTCGTCAGTCTCTCACTCTCCATCCTCTCCACATGGCCAAACAACCTCAATGTATTTCTCCTAATGCTTCCTACCACCTCCACATCTACACCACAACCTCCTTCACTTTCTCATTTGCCAGTTTATCTCTCCATGTGACTCCACATGCTCTTTCTCAAATAACTCATTTTCATTGCTGTCACTCTTGACTTGTGTCCCTCCAACAAGGTCCAAGACTAGAAAATAGTGACTTGATTTTTCCCACATTATCTACAGTAAAACCTCGATATAACGGACTTCAGTAGACCGGAATTCGCTTTTATCGGACCAGAGGAGCTACCGGACTAAACTCCTATACAGTATATCGGAAAAAGTCCGATATAGCCAGAAAGCAGTCCGGACTGCCTGACAACTTCAGCTATGTTCACCACAATAAGACAAGTAAAAGACATGTTTTCCAGTGCACAGTACAGTATTATTATACCATTTGATTAATGTAGTGAAGGTATAACACAGTACAATACTGCAATGGTGGTGAAAACCACTGATGCAATCCGGACTAATGTCTGATATATTGGAAAAGTCCAGATTACCAGGGGTAAGTCCGGATGTCGCTTTTATCGGAATTTCGCATATTACGGACGGGCTTGGGCCCCAATTAGTCCGTTGCAGTGAGGTCTTACTGTATCTATCTATATACCTAGGCTGCTTCCCCCAAGAAAAGGGAGGTAGCCGAGACAGGCCAACACACTACCAATTTACTCATCCACTCATACACATTCATTCGCATCTTAGCCCTAAAGGGGAGAAGGGACAGATCCTCACCGCACCACACCGCATGAGGGTCAACTACGCAGTGCAGTCAGTGACATCCTCAGCAGGGCCCGACAGCAAAGCTGGTTTGCCCCTGCCACATCATAATGGATCCAGCCCCTTACCTGCACCTGACCTGATCAGCTGATCAGATAAAATGCAGGAGAATATCCCCTCAGGGCTGCGTCATCATTTATTCATTCACAATTTCTCTCCATTCATTTCTATCACGCACAGCCACTCTTCCTTGCTCCACAGACAACCCACTCGCATCCAACGCTCTCTTCACACTGTCCATCCATCCTATTCGTGGTCTTCCTCTCAGCCTTACACCTCTCACATCAGATCTAGTTATCTTTTTCACCAATCACTCATTATCCATTCTCTGCATATGCCCAAACCATCGCAACACCATCTGTTCAACTCGATCAGCAATCTCCCGAACAATTCCAGTCCTCCTTCGCACTTCATCATTTCTCACTCGATCCATACACGTCACTCCACACATACTCCTCAGACACCTCGTCTCCATTACATTCAAACTTTTCCTCTCTGCTACACCCATATTCAATGTTTCAGCCCCATATAATGCAGTCAGTACCACAACACCCTCATACAGCCTTCTCTTTACATCCATTCTGAGTGAATGACATCCAAACACTTTTTTCATTCCTCCCAGCACCTTTCCAACTTCACTCATTCTAAACTTCACTTCTGGATCTGTTCTTTCATCCGCAGCAACATGTGACCCTAAATACTTAAAACACTCTACCTCCTCAAGCAACTTACCATTCAAAACTATATTCATCATCCTACCATCTATCAACCTCATACACTTCATCACTTTACTCTTATTCTCATTTATTTTCAGTTTCCTCCTTTCACACACCCTTCCAAACTCCTCTACCAACTGTCTCAATCTCTCCTCTGAATCAGCCACCAGTGCAGTATCATCTGCAAACAGCAGCTGCTTCAGATTCCACTCTCTGCCATCATTCACCAGACTCAGTTCTCCACCTAACACTCTTGCATTCACCTCCCTTACAACACCATCCATATAAATATTAAACAACCAAGGCGACATCACATATCCCTACCGCAGCCCCACTCTCACGGGAAACCAATCACTCACAGTATTTCCCACTCTTACACACGCTCTACTATTTACATAAAAACTTTTCACTCCTTTTAGTAACCTGCCATCAAGCCCATTCAATCTTAAAACATTCCACAAAGCCTCCCTATCAATTCTATCATATGCTATCTCTAAATCCATGAATGCCCAAAACACATCCTTACCTTTCGCTAAATACTTTTCACACACCTGTCTCACAGCAAACACCTGATCCACACATCCCCTCCCTCTCCTAAAGCCACACTGCTCATCACCAATCGCTCCCTCTGTACCCTCTCTAACTCTCTTAATTAACACTCTACCATACACCTTACCTACCACATTCAACAGACTTATACCTCTAAAGCTAGTACATTCATACTTATCACCCTTACCTTTATACAATGGGACCACACAAGCACTTGCCCAGTCAATTGGCACCATACCTTGCACAAAGCACACATTCAACAATCTTACTAACCAGTCAACAATAGTCACTCCACCACATTTCAGGCATTCCACAGCACACGCATCCATACCTGCAGCTTTCCCTGTTTTCATCTGCTTTACTGCTTCTTGCACTTCCTCCATCGTGATCAAAGATTCATTCAACTCTCCCAACACATCTATTCCTTGCACCCTTCCATCTGCCACAGTCTCAGCCTCCCTTTCCTCCTCTACATTCGACAATCTTTCAAAGTAGTCCGCCCATCTCTTCCTTACTGCATCCATCTCAATTAACATCCTTCCATCCTCTGCTTTTACTCGCTCCTCCTTCCCAGACTCTCCCTTTCGCACCCTTTTCACCTCCTTCCAAAACATTCTCTTATTCTCCTGAAAATTCTCAGTCATCCGCCTACCCTAACTCTCATCTGCTGCCACTTTAGCATCATTCACAACCCTTCTCGCCCTATTCCTCTTTTCCTTATACCTCTCATATGACACCTCATCCTTCCTCTGCAACCACACTTCATATGCATGTCTCTTCTCACCCACAGCCATACTTACTTCCTCGCACCACCATTCACATCCCTTTCTTACAC